>CATIWQ010194023.1:0-43751 GCA_949673415.1 Euphorbia schlechtendalii | reverse complement strand
GTAGTGAAAATCTATGTATTTAGAGTCTCTCATCTATCACATCTATATTTACTCAACTTTTCATTCTAATCTTCCTATAAAAAATCTCAATTCTATTTTTATTTTCTTATTTTAACTTTCCCCGTATTTATCTTTAGACCTGGTTCCTTCCCTGTGGGTTCGATATCTTTTAAAACTACATCGCAACTATATACTTGCAGTTATCATCATTTTTCTATTTGATAAGAGGTATTGACAACACCTACATTTTTCTTGAACAAGTTTTTGGCTCAATTATTTGAGGATAAGCCTTACAAAATGTGTGTAGCCAAGTCTCACGAACAAGTTCTTGGAACCATTAGTTATTAAACTTATTAGTGGAAAAGTGGTGAACAAGATGGTGAAGAATATCCTTAGAGTTCTCACTCTTGTGAGGGATGCAAAGAAGAGCGCTATCAAGGAGGCTCATGATTTGAAGACTTACAACTATGATAAGCTGATAGGCACTTTGCTGACTCAGGAGATATCCCTGAGGAAATATAATGATTACTTCAAAAGGTGTAAGGCAAGGGGAAAGAGGATAGAGCCATTGTCTTGAAGGCTAACTCATCTGATGAATTGACCAATGATGATTTAAATGAGTAGATGATGATTCTCATAAGGAGATTTAAGTGATTCATGAAGAAGGATGGGAAATTAAACAAGAAGAAGTTTCTTAGAAAAAATAAGCCAACTCAGCATTGTCATGAAGTTGAGGAAGGACCTAAGAAGGAGCACAGAAAAGATATCAAATGATTTATCTATGATGAGAAAGGTCTCAATCAATCATCCTATCCTAAATCCAAGAAGGACAGATTGAAGAAGAAGTTTGGGCGGAAAAATGAGACATTTACTGCCACATGGAGTGACTCTGAAAAATCTTCATCATATGATAAAGAAGCTACCGACTCCATTAACCTTTGCTTGATAACAATTGAGAATGAGAAGGGTGAGAGCTCAACATCTGCCTCGAGGGTAATCAGTCCGTTGTTGACTCCAGAGCTGAGCAGAACAAAGGAAGAATCACCAAGCTGAGGTAAATTTTGAAATCCCTTTGGCAATTGAAGAGTTTGCCCAGGTACTATTTGATGTAATAAAACTGACTAACAAGTCGATCAAAAACATCAAAGAGCTAGTGAGGAGAAGTGAAGATCAAGAAGACACAATTGCTTCCTTATATCTTGATATCCGCTTTCTTCAAGAAAAAGCTGAGTATCGTGAATGTCATAACAATAAGCTCACTAAGAAATTAGATTAGCTAACTACTGAGGTAACAACTTTAAAGAAGGAACAATTTCCTCCTCCATCCAATAGTCTAGCTCCAAGTAACCAAACTCGCAATTCTAGTAAGGGGATGAAATCCTCTTCAAAGAAGAAAGTGAGCCAGCATAAACCAAAAGCGATGTGTGGCTTTTATGGGAAGGCTGGACATGCCACTATCATGTGCATGCATAAAAATGGTTACTATGACGAGTACGACTAGAGTAACCTAAGCGTTGCTAATAAGGGAGGACCTGGCTCGAAAGCATGGGTACTTAAGAAAACATAACTATTTTGCAGGTGAACTTGAGATTTGCTGATGACTGTGGAATGTGGTATTTGGATAATGGATGCTCAAGGTAAATGATAAGAGATGAAACTCAGTTTATCTCATTAGAGCGCAAAAGAAGGAGTGTCAGCTTTAGAGATAACCTAAAAGGAAAGATTATTGGAAGGTGATACAGTTGGTGTTTCTCCTTCAATCGAAGAGGTGTCTCTAGTTAAAGGACTCAAGTTTAATCCACTAAGTGTATCCCAGCTTTGTGACAAAGGCAGGAAGGTTACATTCAACTTAATAGGTTGCTCAATTATTAACTGTAAGACTGACTCAACAATTTTCTTCGCTCCTAGAATTAATAATGTTAATATGATTGATTTATCCCCTGGCTCCACTAATGTGTGTCTTGTATCTAAGGAGGATAATTCATGGCTTTGGCACAGAAGGTTGGGTCATATAAATATGAACACTCTATCCAAACTGGCCAAAAAGTAACTAGTTGTGGGTTTACCCAATATCAGCTTTGAAATAGGTAGGCTTTATTCTTCTTGTTAACTTGGTAAGCAGACTAGAAAGTCATTTAGATCAATTAATAATGTAATACCTAAGAGACCGTTGAAGCTCCACCAAGATCTGTTTAGTCATGTTCAACCATTGAGCATGGGTGAAAAAAGGTTTTCCTTGGTGGTTGTGGATGACTTCATGAGATTCACATGGGTAGTCTTGCTGAGTAGCAAAGATGAAAACTTTAGTCTTTTACCAAACTACGTAACCGTATAATGAATGAAATAGGAACTAAAATCTGTAGAATCCAGAGTGATCATGTGAAGAATTCTATTCAGCGTATGGAATTGACCCTAACTTTTTTGCTCCTTGTACTCCTCAACAAAATGGGGTTGAAAAAAGGAAAAATGAAGCCATAGTTGAAATTGCTCGATCCATGTTGAATGATGATAATCTACTAAAGTAATTTTGGGGAGAAGCTGTTAACAAGCCTGTTATATCCTGAATCAGGTTTTAATTTGCCCAATCTTGGAGAAAACATCCTATGAGCTTTTATGAGGGAGCAAGCCTAAGATTGGTAATCTTAGATCATTTGGTTGTAAGTGTTTTATCCTAAATACCAAAAAGCAGCTAGGTAAATTTTATCCAAAGGCTAATGAAGGTATCTTTATAGGTTACTCGACTAACTACAAGGCATATAGAATATATGTCAAGAGAATTGATCTATTAGGGGAGTCTCTGCATGTAGATTTCAATGAAACTAACAATGCAGATAGACATCCATTTGACGAAGATGAAGGAGTAATCCAACCAAAAAATTAACTCAGCATGCCACTCTCTATCCTTCTAAACCCAACATAAGAGCTGAAAATTGAGGAAGTTAAAGGTGATGAAGATCTCTCAATCAACTTCAATGAAGTAGAAGATCAACCTCAACCGTAATAACCAAATGCAGAGACTCCCATTGTAGATGTGAGTCTTCCATGAGAGATTAGAACTCATCGCATCCACCCAATTGAAAGTATTATGGATGATGTTTTATTGGTCCTAAATGGCTTAAAATAACAGCAAAGGGGGAGTGAATGTAGTTCTTTGTTTCTTTTTAAGATTTGTAAAAATTCTTTGACCAAGTTATGTTTTTAGATGCATGCTAAGTTTATCGTGCTGATCCAGGTTTAAAAACTATAAACTGCTCAGCTTTGCTGGCACAATTTATCTTCGATCGCTTGTTGAGTATTGTACTCAGCTAGAATTGGTTTTCAAGAAAAATTTATAATATAGAAAGAATGATGAATGAGATTTGGCACGATAAAGGTAAATAAGTAAGGTTAGAACTTTTACACCTGAGATTTATCCTAGTTTGGCCCTTAGCCTACCTCCAGTCCCCAGATTCCTTTCTGAGCTTTAATCTACTAGTGATTTGTTCCTTCCTTAGGCGGAGAAGCCTTTACAACACGTAAAAGAGATTACAGAAAGTACCTTCAAGCTACACAGTTTCACCAGTTTGGCAAGGAGCAGGCCATAATAAAGAGGAGCACGGACAAAAAGCTCAAAGTTATGCACAAAGAAGTGGAGACCACGAAGGACATCAGTTACAGCATGGCTAAGGTGTTGTAGTCAATGTCTAAGCTAATGGTCAACCAAGACAAGAAGTTGGATCACGTGCTGAAAGTGGTAGAATAGATTGGGAAGAAGGTTGAAAAGCATATGCTAGACCTTGATGTTTTAGCTAAGAAGATGGAGTCTGCTTGCAAGTTTATCAATGACAACACTGATTTTTAAAAGCTCTCGTCGAGGCTATGGGTAAGCTATTCCCAGAGCCAACAGAGTCTCTTTACCTAGATAGTGAACTCTCTGTGCATAAGAAGCTCAACTTGATGAAGGATAAAGTCAATGACATGCAACGCTCCATTAATCAAATGATCACACCTGGGATGTATGACTCAAGGGATATTGAGTTCATGGCTAAGTCAATGCACTCTTTATACCCAAGAATCATTGATATAGGGGATCAACTAAAGATCGTTATCTCTGCTTTAGACTTTCGTAGTTTGCTGCAATGCTTTCAACAATTTACCTCCAAGGATTTTATCAAATATCCCATCTCACGCGAAGCCACCATTTGCTTCTTGAAGAGATGAATGATCAAGACATCTTGACTCAAAAAGGGAAGGAACAACCTGAATGAGAAATCTCGCCAGTAATCATAGGCAAGAAAGAGGACTTCCAAGTTACCCTCAACTTCTTTAATCTGTGTCTCGATCAATTTCTGAGAGGCTAGGTATCAAAGGGGGAGAAGGTAGTGGAAGATGCAACAAGGATGGTAGCTCAATATAGACATTCTTTATCAGGCCATCCTTAGTGTCAACCTCAGGATCATCGGTCTCAGCATAATTGGCAACATCAATCGCATCATTAACAGCATCAACATCATCATTCTTTGTCTAATAATCCTAGAGGTGGATCATCAAGCTCTCAACACCATAGATAGTTGTAGACTAGATTATAGGAAACTTGTAGTAGGATCTTAAATGTAATCTTAGTTCATAACACTTTTTGTGAACTGACTAAGTATTTTTGTCAATCAATGAAAAATTACAAGTTTGTGTATATACTCTCGTTAAGAACTTCTTAACTTGCTATATGCTATTGAATGTATGCAATTTTTTGCTTATAAACTATTACAGGAATGTATGCATAGAACAACCTTAAAGAAAAGCTGAAATAAGACAAAGTCCCAAATCAAAGAAAATTTTCTCTAAGTATGGGTGAGCTGAGTGGATTGAAGAAGATCCACTCAGTATGGGGGAGTCCACACTGACTAAGGAATTCACTTAGCATGGGGGAGTCCACACTGACTAAGGAATTCACTCAGCATGGGGGAGTCTTACATCACCTTCTAGGTATTCCTATATCTTTAAACTATTTATTCAATTAATCTCTTCTACTACCTAGTTTATTATCTGTCCAAAATGGGGGAGATTGTTGAACCTAAGTTAATAATACTTAGTAGTAATTAAAATATTTTGGAAATAACAAACTGACTAGGATAGTGAAATAAATTGAGTACTAAGTAGACTCTTAATTAATCAAGTTTACTTGAGTTTTGTTTAAGGGAAAACAACTTAGTTTACTATGTGATTAGTTAAGTTATGGCTTAGAGTAAGAAAAGTTGAGTTAGCTTAAATTACATAGTTTATAAAGATATAGACTCGGCTAGGCTGAGTTAGCTTTATATGATTAAAGCTGAGTTTCTATAACACTTAGAGAATTAATTGATACATATACGATTAACAGTTTCTGTGAGAAATGGAATATCCCTTTAATGTTTTTGAGGAGAAATGGCGTTGAAATAGAAGAAGATATTCAAGTGGTCCTCACATCCAAAAGGTGTCAGTACAGAATGTTGGAGATTCCTCACTAAAGTCTAAGATGAAAGGAATCCTCTGATACAAAATTCCATGTTGCAACTCACACGCCTCTCTATCAGAAAAGATTGCTTGAAGATAGATGAGTTTTTGATGCTTTGGATTAAAGTTTTAAACTCATGTTTCAATGTTCGAAATCTCAGTCTCTAAACCTCTTGGAATTTGTTTCAAACGGGAAAATTTGAAAGATTTAAAGAGAAGAGAAATTGAGAAAGCTGTCAGGATGAGAAGTTTGCAATGGCTACTTCCAAGACCTTCAAGTATAAATAGAATACTGAAGCAGACGTTCAAACTTAGTGAATCACCTCAAATTTTTCTAAGAGCTGAAACTTTGTTCAAATACTCCCAACTTTCAGAAATTCCAAATCAAGCAATCAACAAACATAACTTGTCTAAATATGTTATAGCACTTAAGATTTAACGTTGTAAAGGATTTAGCAGTTCTATAAGTTAAATTCCTCTGCAGCAGCAGTGTCAATGCTACCTTTCATCTTTCCTGCCACCTCGTTAGTGACAACAGTAGACGTAGGGATAGACGTGACAACTGTGCTAAGTGGTGCTACAGAATCAAACAACCCAGTTAGGATTAGAGCTATCTTGTCCACTAAACTTTTGACGCTCTCTTTCGCAAGGTGATTACGAATCGCAATCCCTGAATCTTTTTAAATTCTTCAAAGTAAAGAGATTCAGATGGAATGCTTGAATGTTCCTCGAACTCTAGAATTTTTACCTTAGTTTTAGCAGACAAGTCCGCCAATTCTTGAGATAGCAGCACACGGCTTGTTGCTCCATTTAACTCAGCTTCAATTTTTATAAAGGGGAATCGCTTCCTTGCGAGCTCTATAATCTGAGCCAAGATAGATGTATCTGCCATATCCTCTTGGAATGGCTTGTTTGTGGAAGGAGATGCTTCATTGGCTGTAAAATTTGCCTTAGCACCTTCTTCGCTTACTTTTCCATGCTGAGAGGAGTTCTCAGCGTTAGGAACTTCTCTAACCAAAGAAGTTAGAGGGGTAGTGGATGGTTTTGAAGAAACGCTTGGTTTAGAAGTTTGTACATTTGAAGAAATGGGGTTAGGTTTGATTTTTACTAGGGAATGAATTATTGCCGTTTCAATATTTGGAGGAGGAGATGAAGTGTTTTGAGTATGGGAAGGAGATGTAGGGGTATATTCAGGAGAATTTACACGAATAGAAGGGATTTAAGAATATACATGGATTGGAATGGTAGAATTTACAAGAGAAGTGTGGTTAGGATTTACATAAGAAATTGGGGTAGGATTTATAGGTACCTGGTGTGAGCGGAAGAAACGGAATGCGATGGGCCGAGAGCGCGCTGAATGAGAGACGCGGTCCACCAGGGTGTTTTTGTTAAAAATAAAATTATTGGGTTGGGGACCTTAAAAGTTTGAAAGATAAAGCGGGAAACATTTTTAGATTAGTCAAACCCGAATCCATTGTCTCTTAGTGTAGAGTCACCACCTGGATTAGCACTTCCTGGAACTAAAGTCCAGTGAGGCTTAACTTCCGGGGGATGACCCACTAAGACATAGAGATTCGGATTTGGGATAAGTTGCTTACTTTTTATTGGATCACATTAAATTACATCTATAGAAAACCGTATTTCTTAATTATACATATTCGAACTTATGTCATTTTTGAGTGTTTATAATGTATGATTTAACACGCATGCCGAAAACAGTAAATCCATACATAAAGCAATAAATAAATGCAGAAAAGTAAAGATTAAGATTACAAAACCTAGGGGGATGCAACCGCACGCCTAATCTATTAATTACATTTCCCAAAAATAATTTAAATTGTGATACCCGAAGGAAAATAAAATCCTAAGCATACATCTAATCCTAATCTACCAGCATCCACAAAGGTTAGCACAGGGTATAACACAACATTTACACATAGATTCGATTTGATTTCAGCAAGGCTGTGTGGCCAAATTTGAAAAATGGATGATTGAAGATTCTTATTTAAAAATGAAAAGATCCAATTTTTATTAACACATTGATTGCTCATTTTAATTAGTGAAAATGCTCGCATGAAAAAAAATGTGAGGACTATTATCTAGGAATAATTTTTTGATTCCCTTCGTGGGGGTATTCTAACAAGTATCTTCAACAATTAAAAGAAATGGAAAAGAAGAAGGGAAAAGATATTACATTAACATTTACATAATAAAAGAAAGCAAAATTATTTCTAGGTTGACATGTAAAATAAAATAAAACATAAAAAGCACGAGATAAAGTAACTCTAGAAACTCAGAGGCTTACCCTTACAGAGCGAATCCACTTCGATATACTCGCTTGATCATTGGGAGCATTCCTCATCATCTTTAGATTTTTGGTATTTGTTAAAAACACAATTAAATTTTTTTTAATCCGAAAAAATATTAAAGTAAAGAGCTAAAGTGTTTTCGTATTATTATGCTGAAAATTATCGATCCTGAACATTGAAAAATCCCCCGATATTTATAGGGAAAAAAATCTAAAAGATCCATAATGAAATAAATTCCGGTGAGGGGTGTGTGCCCTCTTCAAAATCGCCAAAAAATCTGGCAAGGTTGTCACCAGACTTTTGGCAAGGTTGCCTTGCCAGATCTTTGGCTAAGCCGGATTCCTGATTATTTTTTTATATTTATAATTTTAATTAATTTTACTAAAGTCTAATTTTCTAAGTCCTTAATAACTTAAGTCCTTAAAATAAAATTAAAGATGAGGAGCACTCCCATATGAAGATCTCTAGATAATCGAAAATTTTATGATTCAAGGATTAAATCTCGAAAAGACAACATCATCGAACGTGCAAGTTGGTACAAAATCCTATGCTCACAATGTGATCGTTGCTGGTTAAATAGCTAGTATGATCACACGAAATGAGCGGAGGGATCGAGAAAATACCTGACCGATGAGGTTGGCAACTTTTAATTCTCGATTAGTGTCCCATACAGGCGACTTGTTTGTTTCTTACATCAGCGTGATTTGGATAGACAAGCATTTCTTCCTTCATTTGCAGTCATTATGTGCTCCTTGTGAGTTAACCTCTGGTCAATTCTTACCGTCGGAACTGTCAGGATAAGGTGCCTGAATCATTTTCTAAGGCAACCGCATGTAGTTTTGATAAAATGTTGATTCACTTCCTAAGACAAATTAGAGAAAATTAAGAGGTAAATATATATTTTTTTAATTGTTTAATTGAGTTTATGCGAAGCAAAATTTTTTGTCTCTTCAATCAAAAAATTAAAACATGATGAAATAATGAATTTAGTAGGTTAGAAAAATTTTCGGGATGTCCTGTGCACCGCTCCGTTGTGTTAGGAGGCTTTTTATTGGAGAACATAGGAGAGGTGGGGTTCTCCCCTATTCTTTATAAATGAATCCACCTTCCCCTTTTTACTTTCACTTTTACTTTCTCATTCTCTCTTTAGCTATTTTCTCTCTTCCTTCTCTTTAAAGATGTTATCGAAGGTTTTTAGAGACAACTCCGATTTACGTCCAGCCTTACACCCCAGCCTACTGATCACCCTGGCATGTTCTCTATCGATACTGACAACACTTATGGTCTAAGCGCAAGGGACACCATGCTTTAATTCACCCCACCACTCCAATAGAGGTGATGGATCCCGATATTCCTACTCAGATTCACCTTTCCCAGATCGAGGTTTGCCAGATTTTTGCACTTTTTAGTTCTTTTAGGAAGTAGAATCGAAATAAAACTTGATTCATGTAGGGGAAATTAGCTTAGAAAAGAACAAAACCTAGTTAAAAAAATTTTCCTTTAATTATTTTTTGAAAAAGCGTCTCTCAGTACGCCGGAAAAATTTTGACAGACACAAGATATCGATCGAGCCCCGAGGGGGCTTGGCGTTAGCCCTTAGGGGTCTTGCTAGATTTTCTGGCGAGGCCCCTAAGGGTCTCTCGTTAGCAAGTTGGTGAGCAGCCCCTTAGGGGTGCTAACCAGTCGATCGACTGCTCCGTTAATTTTTTTTTCTTATAAAAATCAAAGAATTAAAAAAAGAAGTGGATTTTAGTTTATTCCATTTTTTAACCAAGGTTTTGTTAACATATTTCCCTCGATCTTGCATTTTTCTTGTATTTGCAATCTCTTGTCCTCCGTTATACGGGCGGGTATGCTACCATCCAGACATGGTGGTGACATGCTTCCGCATGGCCCGAGCTTGCCTAGGCCATCGTGAGATCAGCTTTAGTGATATAGCGAGGTTCTTGCAGCCGATGATGCTGCCCTACGCTACATCGATTGCATTATTGCAGCGATGGAGCAATGTTTCCCATACTTTTCATTTCGCCACCAGGGAGGTCACCGTTACCCCGTCTGATGTTGTAGCAATTACCAGTCTACCCTAGACCAGGACCATGATATGCTTCGACACATTTATGGAGAGGTTCTTCAAGACCTCCACCGTTTACCGACATATAACTGATTTATTTGACGTTGATCCAAGGGGCAGAGCTATGCGCTACAACACGTTGGTTTAGTATTGGATTGGTCGATGACATATTTCGGTAGAGGAGGTTTCACTCTACGTTTGGTCATTCATTATTAAGTTGCTGAGTGTGACCTTCTTTCCAATCATGAACATCGAGATCAACTACGAGTTGATTGAGCCCTTAGCTGATATAGAGGGCATCTGAGGCGTTAAATGGCCCCGAGCGATATTGGCCCAGATGTATTTAACCCTTAACCTAGTTACGAGGGCCCATCAGAGGATGCTGCCATGTTTCCCCATTATTCTTCAGGTATTGTATGTTCATTTGTTGTCAAAATATATTAGTTCCTTCTAGTTTTCATTGTCTAACTTTATGTTTGTATTTGACTGTGCAGGCCTGGGCTTTCTATCATGGTTTTCTTCCTACCTCACGATTCGCAAATGCTCCTGAGGACTCTCCTTGCCTTACTTGAATCTGCTTGGCCTTTGAAGGAGAAATATTATCACTTGAGGATTACCGGTAGCACCTCTGCAGCTTGACACTCGATTAGGTGATGATCCTTATTTTGATAAAGAGAATCACATTTATTCTTTGTCTGAAACTCATCCTAACTTGAGCTGATTGCATTTTAAGGTTGATCACAACCCTTGGAGGGGGCTCCCAAGCTATTGTATGGTGAGGGAGATCTGGTAGGAGGTGGACCATAACCGTTTCATCTTGGAGGGTCCCAGGATGTGGGAATGGTATCTTGGTGAGCGTCTTCAGTACTGGAAGACTAAGCTAGTTACTGAGAGACTTATTCCTCCAATGCCTCCTACCGGGCTCTTCTGGGCGCACCTGGTGATCACCGACTCGGAGCAGAGACAGTTATTTTTTAAGGAGCATGGCTTGAGGATCTCTAGTAGGCGCGATGATTACGAGGCGTTCATCTAAGACATGTTGATCTTGCTTTATCCTCTGACCCAAGCTAAGGTCGAACGACTACGTGTGTGGCCAGGTAGTCATGGGGAAGGAGGTTCTGGTGCTGGTGTTAGCGGTACTGACATAGGTTATCATGTATGAGAGTTGTACTAGATTGAACATTTTCATTTTTCATTGATCTTATTTCTGACTGTAATATGTTAATGTAGGAGGACGTTAGGAAAAGGGCTCGGGTCCCTGACCTAAATACCTCCACCGAGGTCCGAGCTCCACTTCCTTAAACATCATTGAGGGGAGATTGATGGTGCCATTGGACACATCTTTCTATCTCATGGATTACTTGGAGATTGAGAGAGAGAGATGTCTCCTCCTTGGAGCCTTCATACATTATCCTTTGATCCTTCTAAAGCCACTCATGTAAGTCTTTAACTAAATGACTTCATTCTCAAATGTAGCATAGTGGATTTAGAATGTCTAATGTTCTTTTGTTCATTCTTTAGTTTGCTTGGGAGGAGATGGAGCGAGTAGCTCGGCATTCCCTTACCATGAGGGACATGATGATCTTGTAGAATGGAGTAGCGTGGGTATGCTTTCCCTCTTGACCTGTTTATGCTTGATTTGTAATGCATGTACAGTATATTATGCTTGATGTATATGATTGTGATTCTTGCATGCCATGATGTTTGCAGGCGTTAGCAGCTAGGGAGATCAATTACGAGCAACGCTACCGGGAGCTTGAGGGCTACTTTCAAGCATTGGACATTCACCACTAGGATCTAGATTCCCGCTACCGGGGCTTGGATACCAGTCACCGAGATTTGGATACCCAATATTGGAGCTTGGATGTCCAACATCCAGAGTTGCTGCCATAGAACGTCAGGTCTGCTCGAGCCCGGGAGGAAGATTTCACCCATTCTTTTTGATCTTAACTTATCTTCTTTTCTTGACGGGACGGGCACTGATCCTTTATTCCCTCCTTGGTGGGATACTTCCCTCTTTGGTTTCCCTCTGCCTCCTCCTACATAGGGTTCGACTGATGGCGCCTTTGGGAGTATGCACCCTGAGGATTTTGAGACTGCTACCATGAAGCCCAGAGATCCGGTGGGTGGAGGTGGCTGATAGGCAATGCATGTTTAGGAGCTTCTTTTTTTATCGTACTTTCCTTTTTTTTGAATAAAACCCTTAGATAGTTTTCATAGAACTTCGAAAACATGGATTTTATGGAAAGAGAACATGACTTTTGCTGCTATGTGCCGGGTCCTTGTTGTGCTTTTATTTTATAGAAGTGACTGTTTGTTTGTTGTGAATGTTTATGTGTATGTATAAATGAATGAATGAATGTGGTATGCTAATGTTTCTTGTTAATGCATGTAGGCAACACCGATTTTGAGAAATTTTCTTTAGCTCTTACTTGCTGATGTCATCACATAATGAGCAACTTAGGGCATTCCTCTACACCATTCGAGGGCCTGATTGGTGAAAGCTCAATGGGTTTAGGGTACGAGGCCTTGAATACCTCGCTTCCAAGCTAATGAACATGACCTTTGTCCGTGTTGCTCTGAAGTTCTAGGATCCGGTCAATCACGTCTTCCACTTTGCTGACTTTGAGATTTACCCCTTGGTCGAGGAGTATCATGCCATCCTGGGGCTTCCTTTTCCAGAGAACCCAACTCCTACATCTCTTGTCAAGCTTTCCTTTGCATTTCCCTCCTTCTAATTCGGGGGTCAGGATAAACTGCGAGGATTGTGGAACTTAGAATTCAGCAAGCACTTTTTATCAACCCCTTCTAACATTGGAGGTTTTCGAGTTGATGCTATCCTTAGCTGGTGTGAGGCTACACCCATCTCTCATCTTGCGTGGCCCTCCATGGTGGCCCTACTTCTCCTAAGGGAGTTTGTTTGTGGGGTTGGAGAAGTTTCCCCATTTCGCTTACTATCGGATATTGACCCACTCTCCACAGCTCTTTGTCCTGCGGCCCTGGCTTTAGCAGAGAGCTTGGTTCACTTGGACGCTGCTACAGTGAACCCAAACTTAGTGGGTGACCACCTTGCTTTACTCAAGGTATATCCTACCAATCTTTCTCTTTGTGAATTCCTTCCTCTTACTAGAATGAAATACTTGTACGTGTGGTTGTTGGAGAAGCTTCGCTTCACTACCGACCCTCGCTTGGGCATGGTGCGATATCTTCCTTCACATTATGGTCCTAGGGGGTTCATTAGGAAGGACCACCGTACATTGAATGAGGATGCCTGGATTGAGATTTTGCATCCTTATCAAGCTTTTGACATTTGCAAGCTCAGTCCTTGGTTGGATATTCCTTTCATGACCACCAACATGCATGACTCAGGCATACTACTGATGGGCTTATTTGGCGTCACCTCTTATTCTCCTTCCCGCCTGTGTAGGTAGTATGGGCATTAGTAGTGAGTTCCTACGCTTCTCTTCTCAACCCATTTCCACGACTTTAATTCTGATAAATCGAATAATATATACAGTGCCCCAAAGACTACTGATACTGATGAGTTTTATCATGGGTGGCTGGGCGAGATCAGGAGTCTTCCGAATGCCGAACAACATCTTAGGGTGTCACGCGAGTGGGAGAGAGACGAGGATGGTTTGGATCCTCTTCCTCATACTTCAAGGAAGCATGCTAGTTGTAATGATTGGTACCCATAGATCCATATTTATTTGTCATAGACTTTGACATTTGTTTTCTAGACTTATGTGTTTGATTTGCTTTTGACATTATGAGACTTATTGATATTTTTTCTTTCGATTGAAATCTGTTATGTTTACTTGTGATATTCTACATGTACACATCCACACAACATAAACATAAATCTTGAAACAACAATAACATTTCATTAATGATTAAAGAGGGTACAAATTTTCCATTGATTTGAATCTTGCCACCAACTAGCCTAGAATAGGTTTTCTAACTCGCGGTCCCTCTATTTCTCACAGTGCCCTAATTTTTGCCAAAGTCGCCCTTTACTGGTTTTCAACTCAGCGGACTTTTATTATTTTTTTCTACAAAGAAAGGTCTTAATTATTGCCCAGCTAGCCAAGTGCCAACTGATAGACTAACTTTTGACATTTTTCACTTTTTTATGTACTGCTTTTTACGATTTATATCTTTTACCCCTAAACGTGGTAGCGCTCGAGCCTGTCTTGGTTAATCGGGTTAACAAATTCGTTCTCATCCATATCCATGATCTTGGCGGCTCCTTTTCTTAAGATATTCTTCATGATGTAAGGACCTTCCCTGTTTGGATGAAACTTCCCACGAACATCTACATTCGATGGTCTCATTTGCTTTAAAACTAGGTCTCCCACCTTCAAAGGTTGGTTCTGAATTTGAGTCAGTTATTGTATGCCCTAGCCTTGTGTTGTTGATACATCTGTAGGTGGTCTAATGCTTTTAGATGTTCTTCATCTATCGTGTTAAGCTACTCAAATCTGGCTCTTGACCAGTCTGATTCCTTTAATCTCACTTTCAGGGCTACTCGAAGAGATCTCACTTCCATTTCAACTAGTAGGACTGCTTCCATCCTGTATACTAATGAGAACAGGGTTTGATCAGTAGGAGTTTTGACACTGGTTTTGTATCCCCTTACTGCAAATGGCAGTTTATCAGCCCAATCTCTGTAGGTGACTACCGTTTTGCTCAAAATTTTCTTGATCTATTAATTGGCTACTTCTGCTACCTCGTTGGCTTATGGTGTATAGGGTGATGACCGATGGTGCTCGATCCTATATTTCTCTACCAAATATGATGCAACTCCTTGAAACTGAACCCCATTATCCGATACGATGTGATGTGGGATACCATAGCGGGCGAAGATATGTGTTCTTATGAACTTATCCATCTTCTTAGTGTTGATATTGGTGTAAGACTCAGCTTTTACCCATTTCGAAAAGTAGTTGACTGCTACTATGATAAATCGATGCCCATTAGTTGAACTAGGTCGAATTTCACCAATGATATCGATGCCCCACGCTGAGAATGGCTAATGAGTAGATAAGCTATGGAGCTCGGATGGGGGTAAATGACTGATGTCTCCATAAATCTGGCATTCGTGGAATTTTCTTACTTCAGCCATGCAATCTGAGACCATCGTCATCCAAAAAGAGCCTTTTCACTGAGCTTTCTTTGCAATTGCTAACCCATTTATGTGGGTCCACAATCTCCCGCATACATTCGTCGGATAACCAACAGTGCCTCTTTTTCAATGAGGCATCATAGCAATAATCCTTTAGATGTGCGTTTGAACAAATCTCCATTGACTAATCTAAATTCTACCGCCAATCGTCGTAAGGAAGTTCGTTCTGAGTCTGTTCCTCCCTTTAGATATTCTCCAATTCGCAAAAATTTTTCTATGTCCAAGAACCAAGTTCTAATGAATTGTTCATCCTCGATTTCCACTAGGCGATAGTAGAAAGGTTCTTTGGCTATTTGAAGGATGACTATTTTATTAGTTAAACCCAGGGACCTTCCCACATTAATGCTAGTGTAGTGAGTGCATCAGCCATTTGGTTTTCATCCCTTGGTACATGTTTGAAAACACATTTTCTAACTTTGGGAGGCCTTCCAGAATGCTTCCACATATGGACAAAGTGACTCCTCTTTGATTTCCTAATCTCCAGTGACTTGTCTGATAACTAAAGCAGAGTCCCCAACTACTGAAACTTCTTTTGCTCACACTTTCCTAAGTGCCTCCAATATAAAAAGACAGCCTTCATACTCTGTGCCATTGTTCATTTCTGGGAACTCCAATCATTTTGATAGTGGTATGACTTCGTTTTGTAGGGTTATAAAGACAATACCTAGATAAGCCCCAAATCTATTCATCGCACCATCGAAGAACATTTTCCATTCTGTTCAGGCCTCTTCTATGAGTGTTAATTGTTCATCCGGGAATTCAAGATCCTTCACATAATCGAATTCTAACGGTTGATTGGCCAGAAATTCCACAACTTCCCATCCCTTGATTACTTTCTTAGTTATGTACTCGATGTCAAATTTCGATAACAAGAGTAACCATCGTGAGAGTTTCCTAGCTATGGTTGGCGACTGATACATGTATTTCATCAGATCGATTTTGGCAACGCCCTGGATCCTGTAGGATTAAAAGTAGTAGCGTAACTTCCTCGTTAGCCAAATCATTGCTATACAAATTTTCTCCACTAAAGTGTAATGCAACTCATATTCGAGCAATTTCTTGCTTAGGTAGTATATCGCATGCTCACTCCTGTCTTCATATTCTTATACAAGCACTGCCCTAAGAGATGACTCATCGATCGCCAGGTATAGGTTTAGGGGTTTTCCGGGCATTGGTGGGCGAAGGACTGGTGGGTCTATCAAGTATTGCTTGATTTTGTCAAAAGTAATATGGCATTAGTCATTCCAAACCACTGGTTGGTCTTTTCTTAACATCTTAAATATCGGTTCACATATTGAGGTGAGTTTGGCAATGAATCTGTTGACGTACTGTAGGGATCCCAATGAATAGACCTTTTTCTCTGTCTTGACACGGGAATTTCCCTGATGGCTCAGCTTTTGTTAGGTCCATTTTAATTCTTTTTTGGCTGACTATGTGGACTAGTAGTTTCCCAAAAGTTACCTTGAATACACACTTCTTCGGGTTCAGGCACAGATAGTATTTTTCGAATATGGTAAGAAATTTATCCAACACAACTGGGTGCTCTTCTCTGGTGTGTGATTTGACTAGCATTATCATCCACATAGACTTCAACTTCCTTGAAGCAAAGTTGTCATGGCTAGTTGGTACGTTGCCTCGGTGTTTTTTCAGTCCAAATGGCATCACCTTGTAATAGTATACAACACATTCTATGATGAAGGCCATTTTGATCTTGTCTGTAATGGCCATTAGGATTTGGTTGTATCCTGAGAAACCATGCATGAAGGAATACTTAGCTACCCTAGCTGCACTGTTGACTAGAAAGTCTATGTGGGGTAAGGGGAAATTGTCTTTTGGGGAGGCTTTATTTAGGTCCATAAAATCTACGTAGTCTCTAACCTTACCATCCTTCTTTGCCACCGGGACAATGTTAGCTAACCACATTGGGTATTCGACTACTTGTAAAAACTTGGCCTCGATTTTCTTGGCTAGTTCTACCTTAACCTTTTCTACCCATTCCGGTCTTAAGCGGCGCAGCTTCTTCTTGACTGCCTTGATCAGAGGGTCCGTTGGGATATGATGTTCTGCAATTTATCTATCCACCTCAGGCATGTCATCATATGACCAAGCGAAGGTTACCACGTCATGTCTAAGTAGGTTTATGATCTCTCCTTTTTCATCAGGATTCAAATCATTAGAAATTGTCACCATTTTTGCTGACTCATTTATACCCAAGTTAATTTCATTTAATGATGTGTCATGTATGTTAAAGACATTATGCATATGATCATATGAATGCATGGTGCCATCTTGCAGAGCATCAAACAATTAAGCAAAATCATTTTATTTCATTACAAGGGCCTCATAGTCAAAATTGTCAAAAACATCTGAAATGTTCAAAATTACATCACTATTTTCCTCCTCCACATGAGGAAGGTCTTTAGTTATCATGATAGGTGTGTCATGAACTACTTCTTCTTCCAGGATGGTATGAGAAAACTTTTCCACCAGAAGTTTGAGAGTGTCGGATACGGCCTAATCTCGTGTATAGCTTTTCTTCTTCATCAACTTGTTGATGGCCTTTGTAAACGCCACGACTGCATCCTCTAATGTCTCCTCCTTCTCGGGTTCGGACTAGTCACTCTCAGCTATGGTCATCTCCAGGGTAAGAATTGGCTCTTCTTTAGGTAACAAGGGCTCTTCACGCTGCTCAATCAACTTGCCAAATGCAAAGTTCATCACGTCATTGAAGATTTCAAGTCCTCTGACCCTTTCCTCATTTAGAATCGAAGGCGCATGCTCCCCTAGGTATACCTTGCTCCCTTCGGCCTCACAGATGCTCACCATGTTACAGAATAGGGGTCTTTTATGCTTATACATCTTCTAGTTTGGGGCGCAGCCCAAGCCTAGCCCAGGTGTGACCAAAATATGATCGATGGATCTAATATTTCCTTGATGGTGCTTACCCAAAACTCTTCTTGGGATAAAACCCTGTTTCTTCATTAGAGCCTTCAAGCTCCCGGGGAAAAAGCGTACCCCTTTGGAGCTCTATGCTCCTTCTTCTTTTCTTCAGTGGTCACTGCCACCCTTCACCCCTATGCCTCTCTTTCCTCAAACACTACGCCGCCACGACTAAATCCTCATCTACCTTGATAGTTACTAGTTACCCATTATGAACGAGCTTGATCTTCTAGTGTAGGGTAGATGGGACTGCCCCTATTGCATAAATCTAGGGCTGGCCTAGCAGTAGAGAATATGTTACTAGGATATCCAGTACAGTGAACTTGACTTTGGAGGTCACGCGACCTGCAGTGACCTCTGCTTCAAAGATCCCGACCACTCCCCTCTTGGAATCGTCATAAGCCTGAATTATGGTATCGGACTTGGCCATCATGTCTTCTTGTAGTCCTAAATGGGGTAGGACTTTATAAGTGGGCATAGGTTTAAGGCTGACCCGTCATCAACCATCATGTAGGGGATTGCTTGATAAAAGATTCACACTTTGATGAAAAGTGCCCAGTTGTGAATTCCAAGTTCTCGTGGTAACTCCGACTGATCAAAAGTTATAGTCTGTAGTTAGTGGTGAGTAATCCCTTCTCCAATCGCAACGCACATTTCCACTACTGATGTCATGGGCGTCGCAGGCATTTCCATCAGTTTTCTCACCAGCCACATCATATTCTTTTGAGATATTTTGAGCAGCTTTCAAATGTTGAATTTTGCTTGAATCCTCCTTCAGTTGGTTTACCAAGGGATCAACATCCAGTTCATCTTCATCTACCTTTGGGGGAAGCGGTGGCTCGAGTTGCTCCCTGGTAATCTCATCATGTGTCAAATTGTTGAGTTTTATGGCTTCTTCCCTTTTAAAGAACCTACCACTTCGGGGTAACTCTCAATGCCCCTTCTTCAGTTACCCTCATCTCAGTAGTAGTCACCCATGGGTATTGATCATATCCATCGTTAGATTAGACCCAAGATCCTTTATGTGTCTAGATTGATGGGTTTCTTCTTGTAGATGATAGTCTCACCTTCAACTGAGGCTCCCTTGTCTATCTTCCTCTTCCTCTTGGATTTAAGTACATAGGCATCCAGGTCAATTGGTGCCTTCACCGGTATTTTTCCATAATCTACTTCCACCACATCTCCTCGAGACTCGACCCTCTCTACTGAGAATACCTCTGCTAGTGGATCCTCCTCCATGCTTTGCCCTTCATTAGTTAATGCTTTTACTCCCGGGTTGGGCCTTGACAGAATTTTAAAGATCGAATTAGTAGGTATCTATGAGATGGCGACACAGAGCGTGCGATTTCATAGGGGCGGTCCACCGGGGTGTTTGAAAAAGAGAAAAGCACCGGGTCGGGGACCCGGGAAAAAAGGTTGAAAGAGAAAAAGGTGAAGAATGTTTAAGATTAGTTCGAACCCGAATCCGCTGTCTCTTAGTGTGGAGTCGCCACCTGGATTAGCTCTTTCCAGGAATTAGAGTCCTGTGAGGCTTAACGTCCAAGGGACGGCCCACCAAGACACATTGATTCGGGTCCGAGATAAGTTGCTTATTTCTTAAGTGATCACATTAAATTACATCTACAGAAAACTGTTTTCTTTTAATTGCACATATTCGCACTTAGGTCATTTTTGGAGTTTAGATGCATGGTTCACGTATTGCGAAATAATAAATCATTCACAAAGCGGAAAAATAAACCATCCACAAAACTGTAAGTAAATGCGGAAAATAAAGATTACAAGGCTTCAAAAATCGGGGGATGCAACCGCCTGCTAACCTATTGATTACATTTTCTGTAAAAATACATACAATACCTGAAGGAAAGTAAATCCAAGGCATACATCTAACCTGCATCCACAAAGGTTAGCACGGAATATGGCACATATGTTCGATTTGATTTTAGTGAGGCCCGTGTGGCCTAATTAAAACATCGATGATTTAAGTTGTTAATTTAAATAAAAATAGTTCATTTTTATTTACACGTATGTTGGTCAATTTTATTAGTGAAAATGACCGCATGGAAAAAGGTGAGGTCTGTTATCCGGGAATAATTTTAATTCCCTTCGTGGGGGTATTCTAATACAAAAATTAAAAAAAGAGATAAAAGAAGAAGGAGAGAATCACAATAACTACAAAAATGAACGAGGAACGCTCCCGGGAATCGAACAGACACGCTGAAGTGGATTCACGTCAAAAGGGTAAAGCCTCTAAGTTCCTAGAGCTGCTTATTTCGTGCTCCTCTTTTTCTTTTTTAATTTCTTTCTACATGTGAACGTAGAAATTATTTTATTTTATTGTAATTATTGTAATTCTCTTCTTCTTCTTTTATCTCTTTTTTTAATTTTTGTATTAGAATACCCCCACGAAGGGAATTAAAATTATTCCCGGATAACAGACCTCACCTTTTGCCATGTGGTCATTTTCACTAATAAAGTTGACCAACATACGTGTAAATAAAAATGAACTATTTTTATTTAAATTAACAACTTAAATCGTCAATGTTTTAATTAGGCCACACAGGGCCTCGCTAAAATCAAATCTAACATATGTGCCATATTCCGTGCTAACCTTTCTGGATGTAGGTTAGATGTATGCCTAGGATTTACTTTCCTTCGGGTATTGTATTTTTACAGAAAATGTAATTAATAGGTTAGCGGGCGGTTGCATCCCCCGATTTTTGAAGCCTTGTAATCTTTATTTTCCGCATTTACTTATGTTTTGTGGATGGTTTATTTTTTCACTTTGTGAATGATTTATTATTTCGCAATACGTGAACCATGCATCTAAACTCCAAAAATGACCTAAGTGCGAATATGAGCAGTTAAAAAAAATTATTTTCTATACATGTAATTTAATGTGATCACTTAAGAAATAAGCAACTTATCCCAAACCAGAATCTCTGTGTCTTGGTGGGCCGTCCCCTGGACTTTAAGCCTCACAGGACTCTAATTCCTGGAAAGAGCTAATCCAGGTGGCGACTCCATACTAAGAGGCGGCAGATTCAGGTTCGAACCAATCTTAAACTTTTTTCACCTTTTTCTCTTTCAACCTTTTTCCCGGGTCCTAGACCCGGTGCTCCTTTTTTCAAACACCCTAGTGAACCACGCCTCTCATATCGCATGCTCTCGGCCCACTGCTCTCGTCATCCGCTCATAACGGGCTTCCCTAAAGTCAAATCGAACATAAGTGCCATATCTTGTGCTAACCTTTGTGGATGCAGGTTAGATGTATGCCTAGGGATTTATCTTCCTTCGGGTATTGCAAGTATTTTTACGGGAATTGTAATTAATAGATTAGGCGGGCGGTTGTATCCCTCGAGTTTCATAATTTATTAATTTACTTTTCCGCATTCACTTAATGCTTGAAGTATGGATTTACTGCTTTTCGCATGCGCGTTAAATCATGCATTTCAAACTCAAAACGACTTAAGTACGAATATGCACAATTAAGAGAACATGGTTTTCTATAGATGTAATATAATGTGATTCAATAAGAAATAAGCAACTTATCCCGAACCCGAATCTCTATGTCTTGGTGGGCCGTACCCCAGATGTTTAGCCTCACAAGACTCTAATTCCTAGAAAGAGTTAATCTAGGTGGCGACTCCACACTAAGAGATGGTGGATTCGAGTTCGAACCGATCTGAATAAACGTTTATGCCTTCTCTTCGAAACCTTTTCCAGGCCCCCAACCCGGCGCGCATCTTTTTCAAACGCCCTGGTAGAACGCGCCTCTCATCTCCACGTACTCTCGGCCCACCGCTCCATGTCTTCCGCTCATAATGGTGACTCTGCTGGGGATTTTTCTAAAAGCTTATTTCTCAAACTTTTTAGATTCTGGATAAGTGCTGAAAATTATTGATCACATTATTCCGTTTTCCCTTAATTATGACATATTTATTCTAAAGCATATGCATTAGATGGCTTAGCCGAGAAGCTTACGAAAGTATACTTCGTGACCCCCTAGTGATCGAAGGAACTTAGCGAGTGGATCACTTGTTGCCATATTGCATGTACCTCCCTCGTTCGCACCTACTTTGGGAGAGGCTTGGAGTGTATCTTAGTGCAACAAGAACCTTCTACATCAACAACCCATTTACAACCCTCATGTAAATAACCCATAGGCATTTTCCTTAAGGTGTTACCCCATAAATGACCATGCATTATATTTGCCTGCAGGTGCACTCCTTTAGTGTCTTCATAGTACTAAGATGAACCAAACTTAGGATAGAGACTAGCCAAAAACCCTCATACGCTGGAGACATAAGGTTGGAAGTGATACGTTGTGTGCTATTTGCTCATCACATCACCATGTTTATTTTGTGAAAAGCATCATGCTAACCCATGATTTGTTGTGTAGACATGAATTATACACACACATGTCATTAGCCTGACACCGAATACCTAGAGTTAGAAAGATGCATTGAGATAGCGTCACCTAGGGTTAGGATTACCCATAATACTTGCTAAGCACTTAAAACCTCCATCTGCTTAGAATCATGGACTTCTAAGATTAGGGTATGATACTTCGTTCTACCCAAACTTGAACCTAGAACTAGGAGATGTGACACAATAGCGTCACCTAAGATTAGGGTCACCTTCGACTGTGACTTTGCACCCAAACCTCTTGGGATAATGAATTTCCAAACCATAGGGTATAACACATTGTTTTACCCAAACTCAGACTCACCGAGAGCAACCCCTTAGCGGTTAACTCTCAAAGCCAAAAATGTGTTATCGCTTGGATAATCATGACCATTATTCATTTTCGGTTCGTTTGTTTCAACTGGATTGGAAAACTCACCACTTTTTGCCAAAATGGCATCTTCTTACTTATTACCACCTGGGCAGTATAGTAGACATTGCTTATAGGTTTGTTTGCTTCAACTAGATTGGCAAACTCACCACTTTTCTCACTAAAGCGACATCCATTTGCTTAATTATCACTTATAGTAAATATTGTTCGTTTACTTCAACTGGATTGGAAAACTTACCACCTTTTTCGCCAAAATGTCATTCTTTTTACTTATTGCCACCTGGGCGATACAGTAAACATTGTTTATGACTAGTTTGCTTCAACTGGAATGGCAAACATGCCACTTGTTAATACACAACCCCTTAGTCATTTTTAGTTCATTTGCTTCAACTGGATTGGCAAACTTACCACCTATCCTTTGCCAAACTCCTCTTACTTATTGCCATCTGGGTAATACAGTAAACATTGTTTATGATTAGTTTGCTTCAACTAGATTGGCAAACTTACCACCTGTCCTTTACCAAAACAGCATTCCCTTTACTCATTGCCACCTAGATAGTACGGTAAACCTTAGTTATGGTTAGTTTGTTTCAACTGGATTGGCAAACATGAACCACACTTTAAACCAAGCCTATTACCACACAGATATTACGGCAATCGACCTATTTGTTCCAAATGGATTGGCAAACAAAACCCTCGACATCACATAGATGTCACCTCAAACTATTAGCATATTACCACATAGTAACTTGGTCATCTCACGAGTCACACAGACATCATACAAATCTCAAATCCAACCCCCATTGTTGGACTTTCATCTTCACATGTTTACCTAATGACTAACTTGTTTGTTTCAAATGGATTGACATACATGTTATTTCACATCATGGCATGCTAACCCTTGTGAATGCAGCCATAACATTAAACATCTCATGTATTTCTCGCATCACGAGTCATGTAACGAATATTACGTGCACATCTAACCCTTTGCTTGTGTATCTTAGCTAGGAAGACGCCTGCTCACCGCCTGGTCTGCATTTCCCCAATTGTGGCCAATCTGGAGGGGGTTCCGTACACTGACTCAAGTGAGGACTCGGGTTCAGACTCAAATTCAGTTCCACGCATTGTTATGGCTAATCCACAAGAAGAAGGTGTGAGGGAAGATCACCCTGTCCTTACGAGATAAAATTCTCATTAGTTGTTGGTGAGCGCCGAAATTGTAGCTGCCTTAGATGCCTTTGCCAATAGCGAACAACTAGCATCGCTCATTCACCTACATGTTTGGAGGGCCCAGAACGCAGTATTCAACCCAGAGGTCACCCTTTACAATGCCAATCCAACAGGGGGACCTCCCACCTCACACATGGTGCCCCCAACTACCTTTTATCAGTTCAAGGTAGGACAAAGTCAGCTGAACTAGGTTCCTATTGGATAACTAGGATATAGCTCCTCCAATCCTTCCCAATACTTCTAGGGGCAGCCTGTCCAGCCGACATTTGCATCAGGGCCTTTCTACCAAAGAATGACCCAACACCCTATTCCTAACTGGAAAATGTCGACCGCCTCACAGTTCCAGGCACCTCAACTACCCCACTTTGCGGCATATCCCCAAGGGAAATATGGCTCTTACCCAAGCACAAGTAATGCTATCCTCCAACAACCAAGAATGGCGAAACTATGGTAACAATTCTTGGTGACTTATGGTAGCCATCTCATGAATTCATACTCAGTGTAACCAACAATCGTGGATGAAGATAGCTTACCCCCAAACTTCGCAATCTCGCAGTTTGAGAAGTACATAGGATCCAGTGACCTACGCGCTCACTTAACGCATTATCAAACGGTGATGAGAGCATTAGGGGTCAGCAAACGGATGATGGCTAAGCTCTTTGTTGTCACCTTGGGCCACCCAGTCAATGAATGGTACAACCACTTTTCGCTGGACATAACTACCGATTGGAATAGCCTAGCTCAAGCCATGACGGGGTATTACAGTTTCAACTCTCAAATGGAAACCATGATGCAACATCTAGAGGCTATAAGGCAAAGGTAGGGTGAGAACTTTAATTCCTACTATACACGCTGGATGGTCACACAGGTTAGGCTTCGGGCTCACTTAACTCTACCAGAGATGATAACTATGCTTTTGGATGGTGCACTACCATCATACAGGAACAAATTTGGATCAGACATCTTCTCGAGCTATCAAGAAGTGTTTGAGAAGGCAGATAGGATGGAGCACTTTGAATCCCTGGAGCACTTTGAATCGGAAGGTCACTAGAATAACACGTGCTTGATTATGTAATAATTTAGCATTTAGCTACTTTGCCCACGGGCTTTTGAATTTTCAATTGAACTTTGTTTATTTGCTTGATATTTTGTCAATGACATCACGCATTCTCTTAAGCATAGACATATTGTTTTTAACACATATGACACATCATTTCATGAAATTAATTTGGGTATAAATGGATTCCCCACAATGATTTCAAATTATTTGACTCTTGAGAGAAAGTGAGAGATAAATACATGTACTTAGACAATGGGTGATAGCAATTGCCTCATTATAAAAGGATCTCCAAACACGAAACGTCCATTGACTCATCCAAAGATCAAAAGGATTGGAGCTGGAATAAGACCATTCATAAGATTAAACAACAGGCGCAATGCCACAAAGAAGGAGTCAGATCGTTAAACACATCAACAACTCCATCACACGGATCACCACCATTCAAGGGATAATCAAATGGAAAAATACCAAAGATAAAAGGAGTCTGATTGTTGAACAAGTCAACAACTCTTTCGCATGGCTTACTACTATTTTGGGGTAATCATCGCACCATCGAAGGAAATGCCAATGATCAAGACTCATCATCACATACACCTCAAGCCAGCAAAGCGGCGTGAGCACCAACCAATCGGTCAGAAATACTGAATGAGACAACAAATGAAATCATGGACATAGACGGTGATCGATCTACCAAGTCTTACACAATTGCTATCACGCATAGGTGAAAGAAATAAATCAATAAAAGCGGTACAAATAAAAAAAATAAATTTGTATTTAGCCTGTCAATTAACACTCGGTTAGTTGAACAAAAATTATGGCCCATTTTAAAAAAACAAAAAGAATGGTTTGCGGAGTTGAAAACCCAAAAAGGGCGGCTCAGGCAAAACTTAGGACATCGAGAGAACCACATTGGTTAGAAAACCTAAAAAGGTTAATCAATGGCAGGTGTTAAATCATTTGAAACATTTATACCCCTATTAAGTTCATCAATGAGTTGTCATTTTTGCTGAATCTTTATGCATATGCTTATTTTGATTGCTTGCATTTCAATGGTAGAATATTGCAAGTAAACATCCAAAAACATAAAAAAAATAATAAGTCTGCTAGATTGAAAACCCGAAAGGGTGGTCCAGGAAAAAATTAAGACAAGGTTCGATAGGTTGAAACCCCGCAAGGGTGATCTATGCAAAACTTAGAACCAAACCAATGTCAAAATCATCATCCCCTCCTTGGAACGGTACATGCATAGCATTATATACCTCCAACACTTTAGACAAACAGCTTCCAATTGATCATCGCCAATCACAATGCATAACCACTGATTCATCCAGACTTTGTTCAAACCAGATCCAAGCTTTGAACTCGAATCTGATTCAACGAACCCATGGTCATATCTCTGAGGTAGTCATCCATAGAATCCCTAATAAGAAAAATTATGGGGGCACTCATGCACCAGCATAAGAAGGTATCAACTTGGAAACCTCTAAAAGGCCCCTCATGCAATGAAGCTTCTACTATCGGCCGGGCCCAATACTCCAAAGCTAATGACACCTGCAACAGATGAACATACATCATATGATAACTATTGTTCATGCATAAAGTCATTCATACATGAATACACATCATGTCACTTACATGTCAAGGCGATGCTAAAACCAGGGCAACATCGTCCTAGTAAACAAGAACCTCCACCTCCACAGGAGGAACCTACAAATAAGACGATGGCCCATTCAAGCCTAAAGTCAATTCAAGCCTATTTCGGCCTCCTTCAAGCAGCATTACAACATCACAAAAGCCTCATAAAACAACGAAGTAGCCATCGGGACATCCCTGAAAATCTCAAACTTAAATTTCTTTTCCTATCATGGGCCTGAAGAAAAATTTCTCAGAACCCTCATGTTTTAATTCTTGATTAAAGGGGTAAAATTTTTTGCTTTCAGCAATCTCAATCAAGGAATTAAAACATAGGTCACAAGTATCTACTAATAAAATTCCTCATTCTTGCAAGTACCCCTTCAACTCACAAGGGGCATCCAATCCAGACCGCAATGATCAACCATCCCATGATGGATTTCAACGAAGACTCATAGCAATAACCATATCATCAAAGGCATGGAGCACACGGCTTTCATCCTTTCCCCAGTAGTTCCAAAGGTCACACTCAACCCATGGTCAACTTACAAGGGGCGTGCACCACAGACTTTCCACAGTCTGCATACCCTCCGGGACTTTACACAGTTCAAATCTTTTTACAACTTTTTACAGTCAATGGACTTTCTACGGTCCACATCCTTTTTCCACTTTTTACAATCATTGAACTCCTTGTAGTTCATAATTTTCAGACTTTTTTTCAGTCATCCGAACTTTCTACATCCTGACTTTTTTATAGTCACTGAACTCCTTGCAGTTCATAATTTTCTAACATTTTTACAATCGCCAAGCCTCCTACGGTTCACCATTTTCTGACTTCTTACAGTCGAATGAACTCCCTGTAGTTCACCATCCCTCTAGACTTCCTACAGTCGAATGAACTCCCTGTAGTTCACCATACCTTTGAACTTCTTACAATTCACCACTTGAACTTCTTATAGTTCACCTTTTGAACTTCCTACAGTTCACCACCTTAAACTTCTCATAGTTCACCACTTACACTTCCTACGGTTCACCATTTGAACTTCCTACAGTTCACCATTTAAACTTCTTACAGTTCACCATTTGAACTTCTTACAGTTCACCATTTGAACTTCCTATAGTTCACCACTTGAACTTCTCACAGTTCACCATTCGAACTTCTCATAGTTCACCATTCGAACTTCTCATAGTTCACCATTCAAACTTCTCACAATTCACCATTTGAACTTCCTACAATTCACCACTCGAACTTCTCACAGTTCACCATTCAAACCCCTCACAATTCACCTTGAACCTCTCACATTCATAGTTCACCACTTGAATTTCTCACAGTTCACCATTCGAACCTCTCACAGTTCACCATGAACTTCTCACAATTCACCATTTGAACTTCTTACAGTTCACCCTTTGAACTTCATACAGTTAACCGTTGCAGACTTCTTACAATCAAATGAACTCCTTACAGTTCACCATACCTTCAGACTTCTTACATTTGAATGAACTCCCTACAGTTCGCCATACCTTCTAACTTCTTACAATCCAACGAACTCCCTACAGTTCGCCATATCTTCCGACTTCTCACAATCAAATGAACTTCTTACAATTTTCCATACCTTCTGACTTCTTACAGTTGAATGAACTTCCTTTAGTTCACCATGCTTTCAAACTTCTTACAATCGAATGAACTTCCCACAGTTCACCATTTTCAGACTTCTTACAGTCAAATGAACATCCCACAGTTCACCATTTACAAGGGGTATCAAGAGACCAATTCTCGAAGGACGCACCAAGAGGAAAGCTTCCAACCATCATCCCCAAGGAAGTGCAAACCGTGACCGGGCAGGTATTGTCTCTATACCTCGTTGCTCTTTCAATCATGGGACCATACTGATCTTATATCAGCAATGATCCTAAGAGGGGCAGTCTGTGAGAACTGGAATTTTACTCCTGACTCACGAGTTCAATGATGAAGCTGTAATTTTTCCCTTGTTAGCTTTTCACATTTTGCAGGGTCCCGAAATTATCCGGAAATCATCTACCTTGTTTCTTTAGGCCTCTTTTCCCTTAAAAAACCTAAATAAAGAAGAAAAGCCTGCCTGTATGTGATATCATTAACGATATTGGTGATATCGTTAACAATATCATGAGATCGTTAATGATATTGCTGATATCGTTAATGATATCCCTAATATCGTTAACGATATTGAATTGACAATAGAACCAGAATTGCACTTTGTGGACTTTTTCAGCCAAAAATTCAAAATTTTACAACTTTCTCGGATTTTCATCACTGAAAAATGATAGCCACATCCCACTAAGGACTTTGGATCCCCAACATTTGCATAGGGATGAGGATTTTGGTTGAAAAGATGGAAAAAGTAAAGGAAAACTTTGACTTATCTTTTTAGATTGAAGGGAGCCCATAAGGGGCTGAATTCAGTTAGCAAAGAGAGGGGGGGATGGCGGTAGCAAAAGGATGAGCTCAGATTTTCCATCCAAGAAGAAGGAACCAAAGCAAAAAAACCAAAGAGAGCTCTCACTATACAAAAACCGAAAACTCACAAGTGTTAATCATTCAAGTGTTTTCAAGCCTAAATCTAAAGGAAGAAGGACTCCTACCTCCTCTCTTCCTCTTCCTACAAGCAGTATCCCGGAAGCCTAGCCTTCCCGCTAACACGAGATCTTTACTCTCCATTTTCGCTAAAAACCGCAAAACCAAACCAAAGAAACGAGGAGGACTTTTCGGGTATTTTTGTAAACCAAGCAAAGTGGATTCATAGATATGGGGTAAACCTCTAAGTTCTTAGAGTTAGTGCTTACATTTATATGTTGTTTGTTTTGAAGTTTCGTTTTGTTTTTGGTTTTCTCTGTTTTTGCACACCATTCTTTCTTCTACAATTTTCAGTATGATTTTTAATCTATTTGGGTATTTTCTTTAGATAGACATATTCTAGACATCCTAAGATTTTCGGAATGATAAAGATCATCAAAATCCATTTTGTATAACAAAAGTTATGATTGTTTGAAGTTTTGGGTTTTACTTTTGCTATTTTCTATGTTTTCATGCAGATCTGGAAACTCGATATCTTTAACGATATCACCTGACACCATTTATGATATTGCCTAATGCCATTAATGATATTGGCCCTAGAAGAATGTAGTTTTGCTTTGTTTCGCTCCATTTCAAATCATTTAAGCTCAGAATGACCCGCTAGGACTCTTCACACTTTAGAAATGCATCATTGGGGGTAACAAACCTCGAAATTGTAATTATTTAGAATTTATAAATTATTTATTAATGTATTAATATGTTAATTAAGGTTCGGAGTAGCAACGGAAGCGCTTCGGATCATTCATATCGATATCGCCTTTCACAGGGAAGTCGATAACAATATGAATGACATCGTTACCGTTGTTAACCTAAATGATGATTATATTATGCATGTTTGGCCTAGATTTATCTTTTTAAATTTATTTTAGGTTACCCCCATGAAGGGAATAAAATGTGGTCCTGGATAATAGTCCTCACCACATTTCCATGCGATCATTTTCATTAATAAAATCAACCAACATACATGTAAATAAAAATGAACCATTTTTCATTTTAAGCACTTTAAACCGTCTATGTTTTGATTAAGCCATACAGGCTTCGCTAAAATCAAATCGAACATACATGCCATATCTTGTTCTAACCTTTGTGGATGCAAATTAGATGCATGCCTAGGGATTTATCTTCCTTCAAGTATTGCAAGTATTTTTACGGGAATTGTAATTAATAGATTAGGTGGGCGGTTGCATCCCCCGAGTTTCGTAGTTTATTAATTTACTTTTCCTCATTTACTTAATGGTTAATGTATGGATTTACTACTTTTTGCATGCGAATTAAATCATGCATTTCAAAATAAAAATGACTTAAGTGCGAATATGCACAATTAAGTGAACACGGTTTTCTGTAGATGTAATATAATGTAATTCAATAAGAAATAAGCAACTTATCCCGAACTCGAATCTCTGTGTCTTGGTGCGCCGTCCCCCAGACATTAAGCCTCACAAGACTCTAATTCCTGGAAAGAGCTAATCCGGGTGGCGACTCCACACTAAGAGATGGTGTATTCGGGTTCGAACTGATCTGAATAAGCATTTTCGCCTTCTTTTCAAAACCTTTTCCCGGGTCCCCGATGGGTGCGCATCTTTTTCAAATGCCCTGGTGGACTGCGCCTCTCATCTCCGTGCACTTTCAGCCCACAGCTCTGTGTAATTCGCTCACATGAGCATGCATAAAAGGTTTTCCTAAGATTATAGGACATTTTCCATCATATGCAAAATCTATTACAACAAAGTCTGTGGGAAAAACAAATTAATCCACTTTAACTAGTACATCTTCAATTATGCCACAAGGATGTCTAATAGATTGGACAGTTAATTGCAAAACATATTTGTCCTTTTAACTTCACCATCAAGCTTCAACTCTTTGAAGATCGATAATGGCATAAGATTTATACTAGCCCCAAGATCACATAAACATTTTGGAAAAGAAATGTTTCCAAGTTCACACGGTATTGTGAAACTTCCAGGATCATTAAGTTTAGTGGGCATTGTAGCAGTTATTATTTTGCTACAATCTTCAGTTAAATATACTTTCGATATTCCTTCTAAACTACGTTTACGAGATAAAAGTTCTTTAATAAACTTACCATAGTTAGGAATCTGTATAATGGCTTCAAAGAATGAAAGATTGATTTCCAGACCTTTAAGTTTGTTAATAAACTCGATGAATTGCTTATCCTCATTCTTCTTCTTCATTCTTTATAGAAATGGTGGTTGAGGGGGATCAACCTTTCCGGATTTAAGTTGTTCATCCTCTCCTGCTTTATCATTTGATTTACTCAGATAATCATTCGGAAGTTTAACAACATTATTAGCAAGCATAACCAAAGGATTTGGTTTGTCAAGTAATTTACCACTACGAAGGGCTATATCATGCACATTTTCCTTAGGATTTCCTTCCATGTTACTAGGTAAATGGACTTTTCCTCTAGATGGAATAGCATTCACTAATTAACCAACTTGTATCTCCAAATTATAAATAGAAGATGATTAATTTTAAAACATTTGATCCATCTTATTTTCGAACTTTTTGTAAAATTCCTCAGACTTAGATTACTTATTAAAAACTCCTTCCAGAAACTTGTCTATCTTACTTGTTAATTTCCCTATTCTATCAGTACTCTAATAATTCTTTTGTTAATTATCACCATACTTCCAATTAGAACTCCTATATTTATTTCCATTATTACCATAAGAATTCCCTTGACTTTGAACATAACTTAATTGCTCCCCTACACATGGGTTACAGTTACATTCAAAAGTAGTATGTTTGATTTGACCACAATTTTCACATGTCAAAAGGTTAATCTTATTTATATGTATATTATCTATCTTATGATATAATGCAGATATTTTCACTTGCATAAGAGAAATAGGATCTAATTCATTGACTTTTTTAACTGAACTAGAAGATGTAGATGCAGCATCCGAATGAGTAGGAGTAGTAGTACTTACTTTTGCTCTCTCCACTGGCCACATGCTATTGTTATTTGCCATATCTTCCAAAAAATCAAAGGTTTCTTGACTAGTTTTCTTCATAAGAGATCCCGCAGCCATTGCGTCAATCGCCCCTCTTATTGCATGATTTATTTCGTTGTAGAAAGTTTACAGAATAATATTCTGGGTAAACCATGATGAGGACAAACTCACTAAAGTACCTTATAACGTTCCCAGGCTTCGTACAAGGATTCACGATCCTTTTGAGTAAAAGAAGTGATTTCTTTAATGTGTCTTGCGATTTTGGCTAAAGGGAAAAAATTAGTTAGAAAGGTTTGGGCTAATTGATTCCAAGTGGTGATTGAATTTGGGGGTAATGATTTCAACCAAACTTTTGCTTTATCACAGAGTGTAAATGGAAATAAGCGAAATTTAACTTCTTCATCGAGAACATTGGGCATTTTGAAAGTATCAAAGACTTCAAGAAAGTTTGCAATGTGAGCATTCGGATTTTCATTGGGTAGACCATAATATTTCACATTATTTCTAATAATTTGAAGTAATGATGGCTTGATTTCAAACTGATTTACATTAATTGGCGGTCTAGCAATTCCCTGATTGTTACCATTGATGGTCGGAATAACATAATCCATGAGCCTTGGTTGAGGCTGATCATTGTATGGTTGATCTTCTTTAGCCATCCTTCTTCTTTGTCTCTTACTTCTCTATTTCCTAGTCCTACCAAATCACTCTATTTCTGATTCGAAAGACGCCAAACATACTCTCGATTTACGCGTAATTGGCATGCACACGCTAGAAAGAAAACTTAACAAATAAGCAGGAAAAATATGTTAATAATAAAATATTTTAAAATCTAAAAACAAATTAGAAATAAAAAATAATATTTTTTATAGATATAATTGCCCGCTCTCTAACAATTTAATCTCTAGACCACACTTGCCTTCCCCGGCAACGGTGCAAAAAACTTTATTGCAAGGTTTTGACTCTACATATTTTGAGGGCTTATATTTTGTAATGAAGCCTAAAACCTTGTTCCCCACTCTTCTACTGAGAAGTTTAAAAGTTCAAATACGAACAGGTGTTGTCAATACCACTTATCAAATAGAAAAATGGTGACCATTGCAAGTATACAGTTTCTATATAGTTTTAAAATATATCGATCCCACAAGGAAGGAATTCGATTCTAAAGACCAACTAGAGTTAAGGGGTAAACGAAAATAGGGAATTTTATTAGAGGGGTTTGGATGATAGACGGATGAATGTATAGATGAATGAAAAGACTAGAGTAGATGTAAAATATAAAGATATTCCTAACAACAAGTTTAGCAGAGAAAAACATGCAAAATCATCAAGAATATTTCGAACAGTAGATAACTTCAACAAATACGGTTCTAGACACCCTAATAATCAACAATTCACAATAGAGAAACACATGAGATGACCTTTCTAAGACTAGGGTAAATGAATTATGACACTTATAAGAACCTGGATAACAATGTTACTATGCTTAGTACGGGTTGCTCTCACATAGCCATATTTAGCAAGTTACCACTCCAAAAATTTTAGCTCACTAAACAGCGTTATATTCATAGATTCAGTGATTGTACACAATCTTGTTAACCTCGAAATCACTCTTAAAGTTAACTCGAAAGCATATAACTTTATTAATATAAATGAAGCAAAAAGAAATACTCGTTATGACACATAGACATATCGTAAACTTCGAAATAGAAAGTATAAGCAGAAAATAAAGTAAAGTTGTAAGGTATGCAAGGGAAAGGTAAAGTTGATCAAACCGTATCCACCCTTTAATGGGAGTCTTCAAATCCTGCAATTCATGTGTCTACTTTGAATTCAGTCTCAACTCGTACAGAACCTCCGTTAGGATGTTATTCTTTGTGAATCTCGAACAAAAGAATGTTGAAGAACGAAAACTTTTATTGATAAGTGCTTTGCAATTACACTAATACAACAAATGCTCGAATTTGTGTAGAAATATAGTGATCGAAATAGGAATCGAGTCACTTATACATTTTTCTTGCTAAGACTTTGAATGTAGTGAAATCTAGTTGTTTTCACTCTCTATCTACACAAGCATACTATCATTCAATGCCTTCTATGCATCATGTACACACCACTCACTCTATGCACGAAAATGGTTGGGTTTTGATCCCTATTTATAGAGTGCGAAGGGTTGCGTCTATCCAAATGAAGAGTCGTGTCCATTGGTGAAGAGTTGCATTACTTCAATGTGATTGGAGCCAAAGATTCATCCTCATCCACAATGGAAAGGTAACTTTTCATGATTGATTGACTTCCAAAAGGTGTCTTTTCAATTTGTAGTTGATGGCGTTTGGTGGCAGATGATCATTGTTATCTGGCGGTTGGTAGTTGAAAATAGATAACCGTTAACCATCACAAGTCGTTAATCACATGTTGCGATCGTGAACATTGGTTGGCAGTTTTCTATTTATGAAGCGTAATAAGTCACGACCACGAATGGATGTTGCGATCGGTGAAATGCTATTTCTTCATGATTCTTCTTTACATCATTGGCAATCTTTAACAGCTTCTATCCTACCAAATCCTTATGTTCCACGCATCTTTTTTCACCTTTTTCACTCTTTTTCCATAGAATTCCACTTTTGATCATTTTACTCGCAAGATTTACCTAGTTTCTACATTTGCATAAAAAACAACTACATACCATGTGAAATATTTTATATGAAGTATAAAATGAAACAAAACCATGTCATTTTATGTTTGAAAATGTTATGATAATAAGTGTAATTATACACTTATCACACCCCCACACTTAACTTTTTCCATGTCCTCAAGGAAAACACAACATAAGTGTATAAATTAGTATTCAAGTTCGTACCTAATTTGGTGAAAGACTATTATAGTGAGTATCACATTCCCACATTGCATAAGATTCAAGTAAAGGTTCAAAATTTCCCACTAATTAGTAATGTGCAATATATATAGCTAGTTGAATACCTTTGCTCCTAATGTAGAGTCACCGAATTGCATCTTCATATAAGTGTTATATACTTACTCACATATTTCCCTTACTCAAGTTTTGTATAAAGTATAAAGGACAAAAGGAGCACACTTTGGAAAGTTTAATCTCAAGGCAGTTTTACGTAACCTAGGATGCTAAAAACACTCTTTAGTGGTTGCATTTTATGCTCCATACCACTCTCCCCTTTTTTTAGTGGTTGCATTTTATGCTCCATACCACTTTCTCTCATTTTATTTCTTCTAAGCTTATGTTTTTTATGTATAGATTTGTACTTTGCACCCATTTTTCATGCTATATTACTTTTCTTTTTTCACTCATTGAATGGTTGCAGTTTTTGCTCCATACAATTCCTCACCTTTTGCATAACTCATTGGTTATCCTCTATTTCTTTTGATTTATTTCTCTCAATACCGTCATCCTTTATTGAACACTTTCAAAGTATTATGGCTATAGTTTCCCAAGACTTTAAACACACTCAACACTTATAGGATGTATTCGAGAATAGCATATAAAACTCATAGTTTGAACACTACTAGATATTTCTCCACTACTAACTTATCGGTAGTATTAAACTAAAACTATATAACTTATACTAATTCATGTTGGATTGAAAAATATATCGAAACTTACTTGGAATGTTTCTTCGAATGTTACTCACAACTCATCCTTGACAAATGCTAAATTCTGTGCCAAAAACTCACATTCTTAATATGTGGCCATAATCAAAACATTTTGTTCGAAATATGCACTAACATCAAACTTGAAATACCTAACACTCACAATAACCTTGGAACACATGTTAGTATAGTATAGGTATTAATAATGTATAAATAAGACAAAAATCAAGAAAAATTTTCAAATTCTTCGATTTTTTCATTTTATTTATTTTTTTGGATTTTTCAATTTTACAAATACCCCCCCACACAAAAGAACACAATGTCCTCATTGTTGAAGACTTTATTAAAATTGAAAACTAAAAACTAAAGACAAACAATTAAAAAGAAAATAAAAGAAAAAAAAATTGAACACATTTTAATCATCCAAATCCAAATCTGGAGGACTTGGTGAGATATCCAAATTCTTCATTTTGAAGTATGTATTCAACTTGTGGTTCAATGAAATGTTAGATTTCGTTAGTTGACGAACATCTTTTTCTATGGAGGCAATGTCTAGGCATGCTTGGTTAACTTCTTTTACGAACTTTCCTCTCCAAGTATCATGTGTACTTCTAGAGGCTTGTCTTGAACCATTACTTTCGAATCGAACCTCTTCAATATCGTCATCGTGTTAGTTTTCTCGAGAAGTAGATCCATTTATCAGTTTAAGCTTCCTCACCCTTACTCCATGAGGTAAAAACGTAAATTTTCCTTCGCCTTCTTTAACCAATCCTGCTCTCTTTATATTCATTCCTCCCATGAAGTTAAATTTCTCCCCTGGACTATATTGATATGGTAGTTGGTTTTTCACCCCCAAAATAATTCCGCAAATCATATTTACACCTCTAACTCTAGCCTTCTTATGTGAAGTGAGACTAGTGATGGACTCCATCATGTATATGGGAAATTTTGAACGAAATTGCGAAACCGCGCACTCCAATATAACTAAGTGTTTCATCAACACCTTTGTTGTTTCGTGTCGAAAGAAAAGACTTCGAGAAATAAACTTGTGAAGGTAGAGAAGGCTATTACTACGAATGTTTTTGTTGGACAATTTTTTGACATCGTAGCTATCCAATCCCATTAACTCAATCCAAACATCCATTAGATCATAATCTCCATCTTTCTCAATCTCCTCAAAATTTTCTCCCAAACTAAACCACTTAATCAAATCCATTAAGGTGAACTTGTATTCTTCCCCTCCATTCCGGAATTTCTTCTTCATAAAGTTTCCATCTTCCGCTACAGTAACTAAGAATTCGAGGACCCATTCGATAAAAGGGAAATGCATATTCATGAACTTCTCCAATCCAAACAGTGAAAAGTACTCCTCTACTTCCACATGAATCCCAGCATCTATAGAAAAAGTAGAATCGTAGAAAATTGTACCTTTAAAATCAAAGATTTTGATTCTCAAGTATCTTTCTACTTCTTCTTCACTAAATATTGGAAAACGGCATCCATACTTATTCTGTTGGTTGACCAATTTGCTCTTCCCCTTAGATGTTGCAGACTTCTTAGGAGCCATTGAGTTCAAGAAAGAGTGACTTGTGTTTTTTGGAAAAACAGAGAAAACTTATTTCAAGAGTTTGTATTTGTGTATAAGAGTGATTGATTTGGGAAAACTCCTTAGGAAAATAGCTATGTATATAGGAAATTGGGTAATTATGGCTGTTTCAACGTATATATATGATTTATAACTGTTAGAAATAGAGTCGTTGCAGCAATAACGGCTGTAAAATCGCACCAGTCGCGATTGAGAAAGCCAGTCATGATCGTGACTTTCTCCATGCAGAAACAGAAAGTTTTGAAAACTTAGTTCACAAGCTCGATACATGTCGTGGTCGTGATACGGTCAAAAATCCAAAAATATGTTCTTTTCTTATATTTAAAACCACACTAACTTAAAATACATAAAAACAATAAGAACATAATATTATATAATACTATATATATATATGATCAATGGAGTTTTTCAACCCCTTGACTTCATATTCATGGATGAAATCCAACTTAAAAACTTCTTTGATACAAGCATCAATCAAGTCATGATTCATGCAAATATCTTCCATCCATTGGATATTTATCAGCCTTATCCATGTTAAATTAAATAGTATCATCACCTATCCGTAACTTAATTTTCTCATGTGAAACATTTATCAATGCTTTGATAGTATGCATAAAAGGTCTTCCTAAGATTATAGAACATTTTACATCATATGCAAATTCTAGTACAACAAAGTCTGTTGGAAAAACAAATTTATACACTTTAACTAGTACATCTTCAATTATGCCATAAGGACATCTAATAGATTGGTCGGTTAATTGTAAAACCATATTTATCCTTTTAACTTCATCATCAAGCTTTAACTCTTTGAAGATCGATAATGGCCTAAGAATTATACTAGCCCCAAGATCACATAAACATTTTGGAAAAGAAATGTTTCCAAGTTTACACAGTATTGTGAAACTTCTATGATCTTTAAGTTTAGTGGGCATTGTAGTTATTATTTTGCTTCAATCTTTAGTTAAAGATACTTTCGATATTCCTTCTAAACTACATTTACGAGATAAAAGTTATTTAATAAGCTTACCTTAGTTAGGAATCTATGTAATGGCTTCAATGAATGAAAGATTGATTTCCAGACGTTTAAGTTTGTTAATAAACTCGATGAATTGCTTATTCTCATTCTTCTACTTCATTCTTTGTGGAAATGGTGGTAGAGGGGGATCAACCTTTCTGGATTTAGGTTGTTCATCCTGTCCTGCTTTATCATTTGATTTACTCGGATAATCATCCGGTACTTCAACAACATCATTAGCAAGCATAACCAAAGGATTTGGTTTGTCTAGTAATTTACAACTACGAAGGGCTATAGCATAAACATTTTCCATAGGATTTCCTTCTGTGTTACTAGGTAAATGGACTTTTCCTCTATATGGAATAGCATTCGCTAATTGACCAACTTGTATCTCCAAATTATTAATAGAAGATGATTAATTTTAAAACATTGCACTTGCATAACAGAAATAGGATCTAATTCAGATCCTAGTGGGCATGTTATCTATCTTATGAGATAATGCAGATATTTGCACTTGCATAACAGAAATAGGATCTAATTCATTGACCTTTTTAACTGAACTAGAAGATGTAGATGCATCATGCGAATGAGTAGGTGTAGTAGTACTTACTTGTGCTCTCTCCACTGACCACATACAATTGTTATTTGCCATATCTTTCAAAAAATCAAAGGCTTCTTAACTAGTTTTCTTCATAAGAGATCCCGTAGCCATAGCGTCAATCACCCCTCTTATTGCACTATTTATTCCATTGTAGTAAGTTTGCAGAATCACATTCTAGGGTAAACCATGATGAGCACAAACTCACTAAAGTTCCTTATAACTTCCCAGGCTTCGTACAAGGATTCACTATCCTTTTGAGTAAAAGAAGTGATTTCTTTAATGAGTATTGCGGTTTTGGCTAAAGGGAAATATTTAGTTAGAAAGGCTTGGGCTAATTGATTCCAAGTAGTGATTGAATTTGGGGGTAATGAATTCAACCTAACATTTGCTTTATAACAAAGTGTAAATGGAAACAAGCGAAGTTTAACTTCTTCATCAGGAACATTGGGCATTTTGAAAGTATCACAAACTTCAAGAAAGTTTGCAATGTGAGCATTCAGATTTTCATTGGCTATACAATAATATTGCACATTATTGATAATCATTTGAAGTAATAATGGCTTGATTTTAAACTGATTTGCATTAATTGGTAGTCTAGCAATTCCTTGATTGTTACCATTGATGGACGGAACAACATAATCCATGAGCCTTGGTTGAGTCTGATCATTGTATGGTTGATCTTCTTTAGCCATCCTTCTTCATTGTCTCTTACTTCTCTGCTTCCTTATCCTACCAAATCACTCTATTTCTGATTCAAAAGATGCCAAACTTTCTCCCGAACTACGCGTACTTTGCATGCACACGCTAGAAAGAAAACTCAATGAATAAGCAGGAAAAATATGTTAATAATAAAATATTTTAAAATCTAAAAACAAAATTAGAAATAAATAATAATATTTTTATAGATATAATTGCCCGTTCTCCATCAATTTAATCTCTAGAACGCACTTGCCTTCCCCTGCAACTGTGCAAAAAAATTTTTCGCAAGGTTTTGACTTTACTTATTTTGATGGCTTATATTTTGTAATGAAGCCAAAAACCTTGTTCCACACTCTTTTACTGACAAGTTCAGAAGTTCAAATATGAACAGGTGTTGTCAATACCGCTTATCAAATAGAAAAATGGTAACCACTGCAAGTATACAGTTTCGATGTAGTTTTAAAAGATATGAATCCCACAAGGAAGGAATTTGGTTCTAACGACCAACTAGAGGTACGGGGTAAAGGAAAATGGGGAATTTTATTGGAGGGATTTTGATGATAGACGGATGAATGGATAGATGAATGAATAGATGAGAGAAGTTGTAAAATATAAAGATATTCCTAAAAACAAGTTTAGCAGAGAAAAACATGCAAAATCATCAAGAATATTTCATACACTAGATAACTTCAACAAATTCGATTCTAGATGCCCTAATATTCAACAATTCACCGCAGAACAATACAGGAGATGACTTTTCTAAGTCTAGGTGTGAGCACGGGATTTTGTACTAGCTCGCGCATTCAATGATGACGGCTTTTCGGAATATTTATCATCGAATCACATGACTTTCGATCTTCCGATGATCTTCATTTGGGAGTATTCCTCGTCTCTGAATTTAAAAGGACTTTAATTAAGAAAATTAACTATATATATATATATAATAAAAATAAAAATAATAAATAAATAAATAAATATGAAAATACACAAAAAATTCAAAAATGTCGCCAACAGCAGGTCCGAGGACCAGCATCGCCAAAGGTGGGCGAGGCGAACCTCGCCAAAAGGCTTCAGCGAGGCAAGCCTCGCCCAAGACCTTGGTGAGGCCTAACCTCGCCTAAAGGGGCTTGGCGAGGCTCCCTCGCTAAGCCTTGGCGAGGCATCAGCCTCACCAAAGGACTTGGCGAGGCTGCCTCGCCAAGCTTTGGCGAGGCATGAGCCTTACCAAAGTCCCTGTGAGGGACCTCGTCGGACTTTTTTTTCTGGCGAGAACCCTTGTGGGAAAATCTTACATTTTTTGGATTTTTCGGGATTTTCCTATAAATAATCGAGTCTTTTTCAATACACGGGGCTCGAAAATTCAAAGAGAAAAATCCTCTCTTTCAAAAAAAAAACAATGTTTCTTACTTTCTTCTAATCTTTTCTCGGATCCAAAACACTTTTTGGATCCCAAATCTCTGCATCTTGAAATCAAATTTCTTCATCAAATTTCTTCTACAATCCTCAGATATTCTCGGGCCTAAAATAAATTTAGAACCCGAGTCTGATTATCTTTCGAATAAATAAACACATTATTTTCCAACATAACCATTATTTTCACATTAAATCACAATAACTACAAAAACGAACGAGGAACGCTCCCGGGGATCGAACGGACACGCCGAAGTGGATTCACGCTAAAAGGGTGTTGCCTCTGAGTTCCTAGAGCTGTTTATTCCGTGTTCCTCCTTTTCTTCTTAATTTCTTTCTACATGTGAACTTAGAAATTATTTTATTTTATTGTAAATATTGTAATTCTCTTCTTCTTCTTTTTATTTTTTATTTTTTTTATTTTTTTTAACTTTTGTATTATAATACCCCCACGAAGGGAATAAAATATATTCCCGGATAACAGACCTCACATATTGCCATGCAGTCATTTTCACTAATAAAATTGACCAACATACGTGTAAATAAAAATGAACTATTTTTATTCAAATTAACTACTTTAAAATCGTCGATGTTTTAATTAGGCTACGAGGGCCTCGATAAAATCAAATCGAATATACGTGATATATCCCATGTGCTAACCTTTGTGGATGCAGGTTAGATGTATGTTTAGGCTTTTATTTTTCCTTCGGGTATTGAACATATTTTTACGGGAAATGTAATTAATAGGGTAGTGGGCGGTTGCATCCTCCGATTTTTGAAAGCCTTGTAATTTTACTTTTCGCTTTTTACTTTACACATTTACTTACTGTTTTGTGGATGGTCTATTTTTCTTCTTTATGAATGATTTATTATTTCGCAATACGTGAACCATGCATCTAAACTCCAAAAATGACCTAAGTGCGAATATGCGCAATTAAGAAAATATGATTTTCTGTAGATGTAATATAACGTGATCACTTAAGAAATAAGCAACTTATCCCAAACCCGAATCTCTGTGTCTTGGTGGGCCGTCCCCCGGACGTTAAGCCTCACAGGACTCTAATTCCTGGAAAGAGCTAATCCAGGTGGCGACTCCACACTAAGAGACGGCGGATTCGGGTTCGAATCGATCTTAAACGTTTTTTGCCTTTTTCTCTTTCAACCTTTTTCCTTTGTCCCCGACCCGGTGCTTTTCTCCCTTTTTAAAAACACCCCGATGGACCGCGCCTATCATTTCACGCGCTCTCGGCCCACCGCTCCGTGTCGCCCGCTCACAGTGGTGACTCCACTAGGGATTTTTCTAAAACTTGTTTTTTCAAAGGTTTTAGATTTTGGATAAGTGCTAAAAATTATTGATCACATTATTCCGTTTTCTCTTAATTATGACATATTCATAATAATGCATTGAAGTAGAAGGGATTAGCCCATAAGTCTAAGGTACCCCTATTACCATGAAGCTTTCTCTTGTACTAATCTGCCTCCCTGAGAAAAGATAGTACTGGAGCGAGTGGAGCTCTTGTTACCATATCGAATGTACCTCCCTCTTTAGAACCTATTTGGGGAGAGGCTTGGAGTGTATTTCAGTGCAACAAGAATCTTCTACATCAGCAACCCATTTATAAACCTCATGTAAATAACCCATAAGCATAACGCGATCTATGCATTATATTTTTCTGTAGATGCGCTCCTTAGTATTTTCACGATACTAAGATGAACCAAACCTGGGATTGAGACTAACCAAAAACCCTACACGCGGGAGTTGTATGGTTGGAAGATATGACGTTGCATCTATGTGCTACTTGTATACTACTTTCAAATTTGTACAAATGTCATACTAACCACAAATTTTTGTGCAGACACTCGAATGCACACACTCATGATATTAAATGTACATATCACGTTATCATCATGATACCACATACACTTAGGCACAGTTAACACTATAGATTGGTCTCCCTAGGATAACATAAAACCACTTAGGAACCTCACTTACCCTTTTCAGCGAGATGTCAACTTGACATCCCGCTATTAGCCTGTACATGGTAAATATACCTTCCTGTTACTGCGTGATGTCCACTTGACGTCCGACACTTAGCTCGTAAGGGGCAATAACCTTTCCACCACATTACCCATTAGATGTCCACTCAACATCCTACTCACAGCCCTTCCGGGGTAGTTATACACACCAAAAGCCCAAATAGGGCAAATACCTACCCAAAACCTTTTTCCCACATTAAAGGATATCCTAGTCGAAATCCTAACCTAAGCCCACACGAGGCAAACTCACTACCTTACCAAATCACCAAGGGTATACACCTCATACCCTAATCATTCGCCCACACTAGGCAATAATTCACGTATCACCACATACCCTCAAATAGCGATGACCACATAGGTATCCAAAACTCTACCCTAATTAGGCAAAATAACCAAATCATTCTTTAGATAGCCACATACGGTAGTTGTCTTCATTTCATTAGGGTACGTCACAATTTGACCTCCTCATCCCATGAGACCTAGTC
>CATIWQ010193993.1:0-12461 GCA_949673415.1 Euphorbia schlechtendalii | reverse complement strand
GTTCACTCAAAGCAGCTTGCTTTTCAAAGTAAATTATTGAATGATTTTTAATTATCTTATTGCTTCTGAACAAGAAATCCAGCAACAAAAAGAATCTGAGTTTATTAAATTTTATATGATTTCCGTCAAAATGAGAAGTTTCAAAACTTCATGGTATGAATCATGCATTTCCTAATTGTTTGGTATACAGGTTTTTAACGAATTTAATGCTCGGAAACCTGATGAAGTGAACATTTTCAGTGGAGTGACCAAAAACAACTTGTTTGTTGGAATTATTGGATTTACTATCATACTACAAGTTAACAATTTTGTTGTTCTTTTCTTTTAAACACTTACTATCATTTGTTCATTTTCAATTGAGAGAACTTCTGATAATTTCACAGATAATTCTCACTGAGTTCGCTGGGAAATTTACCTCAACTGTACGGCTAAACTGGAAGCTATGGCTTGCATCTATTATTATTGGCCTTTTCAGGTTTGTTTCACTGACAGAGTTGATGTTAGATAATATATTTTTTATTTTTAATTGATGGAATTCATCAATCCCCATACGTAAAAAAATTAGAGCTGATGATGATAATTATGATGATAGTTAGATCTAAGTGGGTTGATAATATTTTATATTGAATGTGTTTTGTAGGGTACATCAGTTTTGTGATTATAAACTTGACAGTTAGTTAGCAGCTTGGTCAGACTATAATATTCCTTTATATTGCATATATCTCATTTCCGTTGAAAAAAAGCAGATTGAACTTATATGTGTACTTTTGGAGTTGCATAATGTCATCTGATTAAAAATGCATTTACTGAGAATGGATCTTTAATTAGTCATGGCATGGAATTTTTTTAGCAGAAATCAACTCATGAATCTGAGGCAACATGCTCTGCTAATGAATTAATTTTTTTATACAAAAGCACTATTTTTGAAACAACCGTCCGCAATAATCCTTTTCCTATTTTAATTACTATTGCGGACGGTTGTTTCAAAAGAACCGTCCGCAATAGTCCTTCACTTTCCTGTTTCAATTACTAATGCGGACGGTTGTTTCAAAAGAACCGTCCGCAATAGTCATTTACTTTCCTGTTTTAATTACTATTGCGGACGGTTGTTTTAAAAGAACCGTCCACATTACCTCTTATTCCGGACGGTTTCAAACCGTCCGCATTATTACCTGACCAATCGTGTCGTGGCTTGTGCGGACGGTTCAAAACTGTCCGAAAAAGCCCAAAATAACCGTCCCTAAAAGCCCATTCTGCACTAGTGGCTGTAGCCAAGTCAAGAGAATTTCAAGCAAAGCGGCTGAAGTTATGAATTTCAAACGACGCGGTTGCACTCATGAGAGACTCTAACGATGCGGACGTAGCAACAACAATATACACTCAATTGAAGAAAGATCTAGAAGGACTTTTCCCATGCCGATGGGGGGCTTCTGATAACCCGGTATGGAATGACCATACGTGTGGCCGCCATCTGTCCATTCCGGTTTGGTGACCCGGTCCCACCGAGTGACAGGGACAGTGCAATGAGCCCTCCTCAGCTTGAAAGATGCCAGATCATTTCCTATGCTTATCTAAATATCAAAGGACTCAGTCCAAAATGGACTCTACCTCTTCACATAAGAGATACACTTCAAGTAGGAGTGAGCCACCAATGATAGAGATTGCCTCCATCACTGCTTGGGCTCATCCAACTCCTAAATATACGAACCTCCACTACATGTCAGAGGTACATTATTCTCACTTACTAGTCATCCATTGTTTTGCAGTTTCCAACACAAGGAGGACAACTTAAGATCAACATTCTTAAGATAGGTGCGTGTCAAGCACGCTCTCTCACCAATCTTCACAATTTATTTATTCCGCCAATTAAATGAGCCCTATATGCAACTGCATTCGATGTTGAAATGAGGCCAAGCAAATTGACTTGACCATGTCAGTCGAATGAAACCAAGCAATAGATGCGATATAAATTATATGCACAAAATTTAAGAGTTTGTCGTTGTACGTGGAATCCCTTGCTCATAGTAGAAGCTGAAGTTTCATGGCTTTCCAGCCTGTTTTTCCACAACTTTCCACTTTTTCCAATTGCAAGAACTAACTCCAGTTGTTTCTGTTGCTGTTCCTATATACGTCATTCAAAATGATTGTGGACTGAGTTAATTAGCTTCAGAATTTTTTTGTGCCAAAGCTGCAGTTTTCAATAGAGAGATAGTCAGCAAATTAATTCATGTGAATAGTTTAAGGACTGAGTTAATTAATATAGGGAAAAAAACTCGAAACAATTTCACCAAATCAGGATAGCTATTTGGTAGGTCATTCAAACACGGTCTTAGAGTATTAGACTATTTAGGTGTCAGTTATGTCACTCATAAATTTATTCAGGTCGGCAAACAATACACATTGCTGAAGTGATGCATTGAGCTATATAATGAGTAATTAATACAGAAAAATAAGGTATTATATGACATAATAATAAATAATGAAAGCTACATAGTTAGCAAAACCAAACCATTTGAGAGACAAACTCACTCTTCAGATAACTTCCCAATTCCAAAATGGATAACTATAGGTGTAGCTAAATGCGACATATAAAAGGATTGAAAAGGGAAAAAAAAAGACGATCATGCTTCTCATCACAAGTCAAGAAAGAAGATAGCATGAATGTACCAAAAGAGTTATACAGAGACTGTCAATTTGAAAAAATTTGTCCACAAATAATAAGCCCTAAATTGAAATAGAATTTCATTCGGTTACTGATTATACTACATGTGTAATGGAAATAAATGGATGCTACAGCAGGTAGATGATCGTTTAGAAATAACACTCCAAATGATCCCATATCAGAGGTAAAAGTCTGTGTCATATAAAATCAGAAATTCAAAAGTATTTAGCAATTATAAAATGATCCCAGATTGTTAATTTATGCAGCAAATCTAAGAGTTGAGCAGCTGCAGATAGGGTTGTCAATGGAGCCTGAATTACCCAAACCCGATGGGTACCCATCGTAATAGGGACGGATATTCCCCGATAAGAATACCTGTGGACCGGGTATGGAGAATTTTTTATCCCGGAAACGTTAAAGGGTATGGATACGGGGAGTATATATCCATACCCGAAAATCCCCAATCTCGACCTCAATAATACCCAATGGATAATCTCCAAATAATACCTGAAATATGGAATTAATTGTAATTTTTTTTATATTTTATCTCACCAGCCTATAAAAAAATTTGTCTATTAAGAAAAGAAATGTTATGGGCTTTATACAAAGGCTTACAAAATAATACGGAATCCCAATAATACTTTGCATATCTCTCAATTATAGAGAAAAAAAAAAAGAAATTGAAACATTATTTTTCAATTACAAAGAAAACTCGATGAAATTAAAACATTATCTCTCAATTTCAATTGAAACCATTTTTTTTTATCTTGTACCAGTTGTATGTCAAGTTCTCATATTATATTAGAGCTTCTAATAACTAAACTATAGTATACACAATAGTTATAGTATAACTAAACCATGTTGATGTATGATTTGAAAGGGACTAGACAATAGTTTTGTAAGTTTATCAACTATATATTTAATTTATTTTTTTAGTGAAAATTACTTTGCTTTGGTTGTATCAAAGTTGGAATTGTGATGAAAAATCGTATTATTTTCTTAATGGTAATGGGGAATCCTCGATGGGTAACGAGAAATACCTGAAAGTTGATGAGACTCTCCTAAAACTTAGGGTATGGGTATGGATATGAGGAAAGTGTTCCCCAATCCAATATTGCCCGTTGACAGCCCTAGCTGCAGAGAGCCCAGATGAACTTCCTCCCTTGCAACTAACAGCTCTTTTTTTCAAGTTTATCTTCAATACTTTTGGGACTTTAAACTAACAACTAAGAGGTATTCAGAAAATCAACTTCAATGATTTTTAATTCTCATTAATAATCAACTTCATTCTTCTGCTTAATGCAATGTTGATAAAATCAATCAAAGTCACTCAAGACGAAGTGATATAGGAAAATGTATGTACCTCAGTAACGGGATCTTCCAAAGCTTTCCTAGTAACCCGATTCCAAACCCCAACTATTGCAGCAGAATTCTCTAAATCATCCTCCAACTTCTCGATCCTCTCCCCCAATTACCAAATTCACACTCTCCTTACCTTCTTCTAACGGTTACTTTACACAATCTAAGCCATTGTCGCCTCCTAATCCAACCGCCAATCACCATACCACAAATCATCACAACCAATCCCCAAGCATCGATCTATTACTCCCTAGTGTTGGAAAAAACAATGGCAAAATAAAAATAAACAGGTAAGATTCTTCGATTCCGGTTTGTGTCTCTCGAATGTGGAGATATCAACCAAATTGAGAAGTTCGTCTTATAAAATTTCTTGATCCAACTTTCGAGCAAATAACAAACATTATCAATAGAATATATGTAAAAACACAATAATATAAATGATAAAATATAAGTTAAGGAAACTTGAACACCAATAAATCGTGCTAGATACAGTCCTTAAAGATTTCCTTCCTGGATTATACAGCTACTTCACTCTCGATTTAAAAGTGGCAGCAGGAACGAAGATCAAACGAGACAAAGAAAGTGTATATAGATAACGGAATCACGAAAATATACAGATCTCCTCCTTTTCAATATCTCAAGGCCATCCAATTAAATAGTAAAAATTATGGCAGTTTGAGTAATAATTTGATATATTCAATCTCATTAAAAGTGATATTCAATCTCATTAAAAGTGTAAAGAATGACTTTTATTTTTTTTTCATAAAACTCATATTAATTAATATTAAAACTAAATTAACATTTATATACTAATAGTAAATGCACGGCTGATCAAAACCGTCAAGCCATTATATGGTTGATCCCAATATTAATATAATTATAAAAAAAATAATAAAAATCACTAAAATTATTTTAATATTTCTTTTGTAATAATATAACACAAAAATTCCAACACCTAGAACACCCAACACCATCCTTTTCGAGCTTTGAAACCTTACAATCCACCGCATAAACTGATCGCAACAATCGCCGACGAGAAAATACAAAAGAATTTAGCAATTGAGAGGAAGGAATCGAGATTAAAAGTTCCAGAAACTTGTGAGTGTACAGTATCATCAGATCGATATGCTCTGAGAGGAACAACATAGAGAGGTAGATACTTAGATGGAAGGAGGAGCTGAGATGGAAGGAGATGATTGGAGGAGGGAAGTAGGAGGAGATGCAAGAAGAAGAAGAAGAAATGTTGATAGGTGAGCGCCATTGTCGAATTAAAAACTATTATGTCTCGTTTGGTTGGAGGAATTGAATAGAATAGAATAGAAAATGAATGCAAAAACGTCAAATATGATACATGAGTCCGACGTCGGAGAGAATATCGCCTCCTAGTTTCCATGAGAATCACAGATTAGATATTCCTTCATTTCAAAGAGGAATAGCTATTCCGTGATTCCCATGAAAACTAGGAGGAGCTATTCCCTCCGATGTCAGACTCATGCATCGTATTTGGCATTTTAGTATTCATTTTCTATTCAATTCTATTCTATTACACCAACTAAATGAGTCCTTAGGGTTTAAGAAAGATTTAAATAGTAGAATAAAAGCATCATCAGGGTTTTGGTGGATAGAACTAGATGAAGAAGCAATAGGTATGGCGATGATTTCAATGGTTGGCACGCTTCGACCTACGTGCATCTTCGTTTTTACAAGTTTCAATAAGCTATGATGCACTTCCACTTGCAAAATAAAAATTTAAGGCTCCGCTTGGTAGCAAGGAAAGAAAGAATTATGAAGTAAAGGAAACAAACAGATGGTAATATAAAGAATGGTAAGTGATTGAAATAGAGTATTATGTAATATTGTGTTTGGGATGAAGAGATGAATTTATAAAGTAAGGTGCCATGGAAATTACTTGAATATCCTCTAAAATGAAATTGTTTATAAATAAAATAGACATGGATGGTTGACTATAAAAATGCACAGCTCCTTCCTCCCAAACTCGATCAAATTGGATGAAATGAATTGTAACCAAAATATTGGAAATTAAAGGAAGATGTTTCACCCAAGTTACGTCTAATTTGGACTTCACTTTCATCCCAAGCATGGGAACTCAACTTTTTTTTTGAAAAACCCCTAGAGGAACGATGTGTTCCTCCGAAAGAAAAAAGCTTCGGGTAGATGAAAATTTCGGGGCGAACGTCCTTGCTAGGTTGATGTATCTGCTAGCCTACAAAACAATCATCCCTCTTTTCATTAAATAAAAATGATTCTTAAAATAGGAACCATAAAGCATGTGTTACATGGTAAGGAGCAAACTCGTATTTGTAAACAAGTTCGACACCGAGTGGTAAAAATTACTTTTGTAAGAATAAAAGAGAAATAAACAAAAATTAATACAAGCGATAAGCATGTCCCCGTCTTCGATATCTCCTTAAAAGACCTTTTTGTTGCGTTTCTTCCAAATGCTCCAAGATAAAAATTAGCCATAATGCGGTCCCGAAGTCACGGTAGGCACCTAGTTTGAAAAATGAATGCCATAAGAGGAGAAAATCATAACTCGAATGAGGTAGAACCATAGATTCCCAGCCAACAAAATGCATCACACCAAAGCTTGAAACTCTTCTCGCAAAAGAAAAGGCAATGCTCCATAATTTCTATGAATGAGCAAGATGGGCAGGTCACATTATCAATCATGCGGCAGCCCCGATGAAAAAGAAACTCTCAAGTAGGTAGTCTATCATGAAATACAGTCCAACCGAAAAATTTAATCTTGGAGAGCACATGCGTACTCCAAATAAGTTTGAAATTCTTCGAAGGAGATAGCCACTAGGGTTGTTGGTAGTACCCCCAACAATAAGCAGCTACCAAATAAAAGTTTTGAACACCAATATCCCAACAAAAACTATCAGTATTTGGTTAGAAAGATGGTGTGATAGTTCCCGAATTTGAGAAAAGGGTTAGACAAGATGAGGAGATCTAAGCCCTTAATTCCATACAACATTGTTGATTTGTAATACGGGAACATCACTTCCAAAAGGGATGGGATTGGGGTTGGTCTGCGAATAGAAAGGAACATCCTTCTTCAATTGTTGAAAATTTTACATTGCAAATAGCAAATATGTCCGGGAAGAGAGACTTAATTGATTCGAATGAGGTCCAGTTATCAAGTCAAAAGCTACCGATTTGACCGTTACCAACAAACATATGCACATGGGAGGAGAAGAATGGCCAATTACTTTCATTAGTGTAGCATTTCAAAATACCACGTCAAATCGGGGAAACAGAGTTGCGGTCCCTACCTAACAGCTCGTGCCAAGATCGGAATCTGTATCGTTGTACACAAAATGCATACCAAAGAGAATCCTCATTTGGTTCATGTAATTTCCATATCCACTTGAAAATCAAGCTAGCATTAACAATTTTGAAATCGCGAATGTAGAGGCCTTCAAGGTGCAATGGCAAATTAATGGTTCTCCAACTTACTTTGCACAAGCAGTTCATATTAAAATCACCTCACCATAAAAAATTGTGCATTAGACGATTTAAAAATTTAATCATAGAATCCAGAATGTGAAAAGTAGACAATAAATAAATTGGGAGGGAGGATAGTTTTTATTTAATTAGAGTTGTTCTTCTGACATAAGAGAGGCAACTCCCCTTGCAACTAGTCGAATCTTAAATTTCACAATCAAGGGATCCCATGAAGTAATAGGGGGCTGTCTCGGGCTAAGAGGAACACCTACATAGTTGATTGGAAACTTTTCCACCCGACAATCAAACATAATCGCATAGGACGTCAAGGAATTTTCACTAACATGAATATCCATAAGAGTAATCTTGTCTTAAATGATCCAAAGCCCAGAAATTAATTCAAAGCACCTCAAAATTCGAATGAATCTAGGAATGATAGACTCCTCTACTGGCAGAAAGAAAATAGTGTCATCTACGAACTATAGTAGCGAGATATTCGGTAGAGATTGCTCCAATTAAACCAGGTAACACCCCCTTTCTAATACTACAGTCAAAAAGATGTTTCAAGCCCTCTACAACTAACATGATAATAAAAGGCAAGAGCGGGTTCCCTTGTTTCACACCACGCTTAATTTTGATCGGAACATAGGGAGTGCCATTAATAATAATTGAAGTAGTCGAGTTCCTCTAGCAATTGGTTAACCATGAAATCCATTTTTTATCAAGCCCCATTCTATGAAGTACTATGCCATTGTAGTTCTAAGAGATACTATTAAAGACCTTGTGAAAATTAAGTTTCAACACAAGACATGATTTTCGACTAGCTTGTAGAATGTGGATAACCTCAGAAGCTAAAAAAGAGCAATCATGAATATTCCTTCCCTTAACAAATGCAAACTGATTACTAGAGATCAAAGAAGGTAAAATGGCTTATAAACGAATAGAAAGCAACTTAGCAACAATTTTTTAACCCCATTTATAAGAGAGATTAGTCTGAAATTTTTTGAAGAATAAGAATATGGCACTTTAGGAATTAATACAATATAGGATGTCTTCAATGAATTGGGTAGAAAAGAGGTAACATGGAATTGATCAATAATCAACATAAATTCAACCTTCAAATCACCCAAAAATTGTTTCTAAAAGAAGAAATTGAATTCCTCAAGACCCGACGATTTGTTCTCACCACATGCGCAAATGCACTTCCAAACCTCATCCGACGTGAAGGGGCAATAAGGGATGAATTTTGGACATCATTAATGGTGACAAACTAAAATTTTGAAGTGAAAAAAGTACATATGGATTGGCTTTGAAGAGTTTCTCATAATAGCTCCGAATCTCCTATGTAATAGCCCACGAATCATTACAATTTGACCCTCAACATCCAGCTGAGTGATTTTATTGTTATGGTATCTGGCAAAAGTTGTTCGATAGAAAAAGGATGTATTATTATCCCCTAGTAGAGCCTAGTTGACACGAGATTGTTGATGTCTCAGTTTTTCCAAAATAGCATGGCATTCTTGAAGAGAAGAATAGAGGCTGTCCAGCAACGAGATCGTAAGATATTGCTTGAGGTGAGGGCTAAGATTTTAACCTCCAAATATGAGATTATGTTGTTCAGCTTCCTGAAATTCTCCGAATGCCACGATCGAATAATCGAAGCTAGTTTGGCTAATTTAAAGGAAATATCGGTATGCGTATGAGTCTAACAGATAGTTTCCCATTTCAAATGAATGAAATGCAGGAAATCAGCCTTATCCCACCAAAGATTTAATGATATGAAAGGTTTAGGGCTGGTTGCCGAGATAAAAGATGTGCGATATAAAATCGGTAGATGATCTGATAGCTTCATATCCACTATCTAGATGGATTGATTCAGCCAAAGCTTAAGAATATCCCCCCAAGATAAGAACTCTATCAATTTTTGAATAGGACATCCGATTATGCTAAGTGAAATCCCGACCATGAAGTGGTAAATTATGGAACAAGGCATCCAAAACAAAATCCTGAAATGCGACCATAGAGTTCTAGAAACCATCACATGCTCTTCCATTTTGTGAAGAAACTTGTTAAGATCACCACAAAGAAAAATCCTTGGAAACTTTTTAATAATTAGATGAATTTGAGACCATAATGCGCTCCTGTCTCTGAAATTCGTCTGAGCATAAAGGCACAACACATGAAATCTTGTTGAAGCAAAGAGAATTCAATCAATACCCACCTTGAAGTGGATTGAATTACTGATCCATCAAGCAGAATAGAGTTCTAAGATAGCGACAAACTACCTGAAAGATCAATAGAAGGGATATAGTGGTATGAGAAATCATTGTGACCCCAAAAATGACGTACAACATGATCAAAGAAATTTTCCACCTTTGTCTCCAACAGTGTAAAATATTTCAAATTATGTTTCCGGACAAGTGAAGAAATAAATACTACTTTGCGTTGTTGCTTACACCCCTTGACAATTCTAACTTAAAAAACCCAAAAACATATGATAGGAAATGATACCCAAATAAGAATAGTCTAATCAATTGATCAGATTATCCATGGTAGCCATAATTATTAACCCATGGCGCTCCTTGAATATGACTAATTTATTGCTCAAAGAAATAGTTTCTTCCTTCTCCTAAGACGGGGATGCTCTTGATTGGGATAGAATGATAACCCAATTCGTATTTGGGATGTCGAGACCCCAGGATTCTAAATTCATGGGAATAGGTGTCGGGCTCACATGCGAATTTGCCTGTCTCTCAACAGTATACTCAGCTTCGACGTTCCTCTTAATTAACTCCCGATTAGACTCTGAAGTGGAGCTTAGATTAGCTCCGGAATGTGCAGAGACATGCGCACTGTCATGAACCTCATCGATGTGGTCCATAGAGTTATCCTGAAAAGACTCATTATAAGATTATAAGATAACACTAGAATCATAAGACAAATTAGAGGTTGAGTCCTGTCAATGATCACGTTTAATATTAAAAAAAATGAACCTCCCTATTGCCAACAAGTAGCTTGAATGACCGGTTGGTAGTTTCCAATGGAACTGAAACAAGATACAAAACCACATCTAGACGATCTGGGCTGGTTAAATCAAAATCTATCGAAACAATTCTCCTGAAGGAAGCCTTCAGGTACCTAATCAGGTCTTCATTTATCAATAAGGGGGGAATTCCCATGAGATGGACATACATATGCACTCAGTGGGTGAATAATCAATCGAAAGAAAAGATACCCCTTTGAGAACGTGTTGCATCGCCTTCCAATCCCCACCTACAAATTTGTTCATTACAACCACTGAATTAAAAGACACAATAACCTTGTCATTTTCCATGGGGGCAGTAAATGTAATATCGAAACCATAATCATGTAGTAGTTCATAAGCAAAATGAATATTTGAGATACTAATCAAAGAGACAAGGCAAGGCTTATCTTTCTATGGGCCACTTCCATAATTACTTCATGGCCCCGAGATGATGTCGCTTGAGTGGAAGGAGGTCCTTGTTGATTTGAAAATTTGACATCGTGTGAAACCTTTGATCTTTTTACAACTTTTGGGTAAGATGTTTCACCTCTGAATGAATCTCTGAACTTTGCATTTTGTCTCATGGCATGATTCAGGGTTGAATTGCGCTTGGGGGACCGAGAAGCATGATAGTCAGCCTGCCTCAAAAATCTTGCTTTTGTAAGCCTTCAAACGAATGATTACAATCGATACAGAGTTTAATCTGAAAAGAACTTCATGAACAGGTAACAAATCATCAACAGGTGTGAAACCAAAGTTTAAGTTTCTCATGTTCTTCTTTCTAGCAATGTAAATACTACCCGAGATACCATATTTTTTAAGACTAGTTGTATCGCATTTGAGAAGTTTTCAAAATAAATCTTGGTGAAGGTGGCAAATTAGTGATATAATGTTTAAGGGAGAGTAGCGATTTGAGTGTTATGATGGACAATAGCATGATCATGGGAATAGGTAGGGTTCTAATTCTTGTTGGGGTTGCGAGGAAAAGGGTTGTGGTTTGAGTGATGGCTTAGGCTTAGGTTATGGCGAGGTTGATGATGATAGGCATGGTGGTGGGAGTGGCTGCGGGGAATGGCAAGGGGACGGTGGCTGGAAGCATTTCTCTCCATGGTAAGCTTGGTATCTTATTTTGGATGCATGGGAACTCAACATCCTTCCTTCACAATCCTGTGACAAATCCCCCAAGTAGACCCAACTCTTTTGGTGCTTCACGTTCTTTCAAATTAATTCTCAATTGTATGGAATTTTATCTGGAGCCTGGTTGTTTGGAACACCTTGTTGGAATTATTGATGTGCCCTAGTTCTAAAGGCATTGGTTCATGTAGTGTCACATTATAAAGGCAATAATCTATTGCATTTATACCTTGTTCTATAATATGAGTAGAGTATCCATTGATTGATAATCATAAATGTCCCAAGTCTATTTTAATCATGGGAATGAATGAAACGAAAGACTTGTATGTTGGATGATCTATAGCAATGTAGTTGCTATGTCACTTGGTAAAGTAGATCATAAACATGGGCATATGTTGAAAACATGGGGCTGGACTGATCCACATAGCAAAGTCACATGGTTGTATGTCATAGACAATTTGCTAAGAAGGTCTCAGTTGTCCTCAGATTTGATTTCAACTTATTACGAATGTTGAATTGAGTATGCTGTAGTATATTACTAACGGGTCCTTAAATATTGGATTACAAGCACGGGGTATGCTCGGTATATTTCATGACCACATTAGTAGTAGTGTTGAAGTGATAGGATTGCCATTTGATTTGATAAATCGAAATGAATCACTGGCCACTTGATGAATAAAAGTGATAAGGACGTTCAATAAGTCGTTGACTTATTTTATCATTTTAGTCTAGATCAAGAAATACGATGAATTGCATAAGAGGTGACAAGCACCATGCCTCTTGTTCATCATATTGATGTCAGCTGGCAAAGAA
>CATIWQ010193913.1:0-10002 GCA_949673415.1 Euphorbia schlechtendalii | reverse complement strand
GTGTTATTTTATGCATATTAAATATACGAACATGACAAAGATATATAACGGACCCCTCACGTTGATTAATTTTTACTATAATTTATGAATTATCTCTCTCATTAACTGATTTCTAACTCTTTACTTGTAGAGTAAAAGAACAATGCATGAGTTTTTTTTTTCTTATTCCCATTAAAATAAATGCTTTATTTACATATATTTAAAATTAAAAGTTATGTGTACATTAATACTAGAACACGAGCATAGTGGTCGAATTTTCCTTGAATAGTATCTGTCAAATCTTATTAGAACACAAATACCATTTTCTATATTTGTTAAATTATTTTGTCGCAAAATTCCCAAGGAAGATCGTAGAAATGTACCCAAAGCTGCGAAATTGTTATCTTGTAATTGAGCACACATAAAAACCTGACTGACATATGCGTTGTACTTCTAATCCTGAATTCAAGATTACATATGAAAGAAACATTTCCCAATGGATATCACTTTCCAAGAAGAAAACCAACACTTAAATATGCAACGGCCGAGCTTTGGGGGGCTGTGGATAGACTGCTCATGGCTTGGGACTTGGGGATTAGAAAACTTATCATTGAGATGGATAGTAAATTTGCAGTCGAGGAGTAGGCTAAAGATCGACATGAACCCAACGCTAATTTTAGTCTCATACTCGAGATTAAAAGGCTTATCAATAGAGAATGGAGGATAGAAATCAACCATGTTTACCGAGAAGCTAATAGATGTGCAGATGCTCTAGCTTCTTTCGAAGCGACTTGTTGGAATTGTTGATGTGCCCTAGTTCCAAAAGCATTGGTTCATGCAGTGTCACATGATAAAGGCAATAATCTACTGCATTTATACCTTGTACTATAATATGAGTAGAGTATCCATTGATTGATAATCATAAATGTCCCAAGTCTGTTTTAATCATGGGAATGAATGAAATGAAAGACTTGTATGTTGGATGATCTATAGCAATGTAGTTGCTATGTCACTTGGTAAAGTAGATCATAAACATGGGCACATGTTGGAAACATGGTGCTGGACCGATCCACACAGCAAAGTCAAATGGTTGTATGTCATAGATAATTTGCAAAGTAGGTCTTAGTTGTCCTCGGACTTGATTTCAACTTATTACGGATGTGGAATTGAGTATGCTGTAGTATAGTACTAACGGGTTCTTAAATATTGGATTACAAGTACGGGTATGCTCGTTATATTTCATGACCACATTAGTAGTAGTGTTGAAGTGATAGGATTGCCATTCGATTTGATAAATCGAAATGAATCACCGACCACTTGATGACTAAAAGTGATAAGGACGTCCAATAAGTCGTTGACTTATATTATTATTTTATTCTGGATCAAGAAATACGATGAACTAAAAATAAAGTCCTTTTAGATAATGTGATATTTGTTGTGAAGTGATATTTTATCCTCTTGTCATATATGCCCTTTTTCCTAAGATAGTATTCTACAAGGTCTGTGTGCTGAAAAAATAAGATAACTAAAAATAAAGTCCTTTTAGTGTGATAGTTATCCATCAGATTAGAATAATATTGTTGCCTCAGCATAAATTACAAATTATATAACTAATTATCAACAAGTTTAAGAATACGGCTTACCTCTTTATCAAGGCTTTCTCCTTTTATAAGTATTTCAGCAAAGAATGCTTTCCTTTCATTACTCATCACCTTGAAGTTCAAAATATGGATTATATTGTTCCTCTTGCAGTACCAAAGTCCATTCCTAATACATAATGTTAATTAAAAATATAATTAACATGGGTTATAAAAAGAATTAAAGATTGAAATAGGACTTTAGTTATATATTTTATCATGCTTTTTTTACGGATACTCGTTAGTCTTGATAAAATCTCTGAACTTTTCAAGTGCCTCTTCAATCTCAATTGGTCGTCATATCATTGCATATCTTTCAAGAGGATGGTCACCTTGTATACGTGGCCTTCATGCTAGGGATGTAATTTTCAATGAGTACAATTGAGACACCTTGGATGAAGATTATTGTTGGACTCAGCTTAAAGATTATTGAACAATATTAAAGTTGAGTCCAAAAAATTCTCCCATTTTTTATCGATGAGAACCTTACAGTAGCAAACTATAATTCAATAAGTAAGAAATGAAATAGAGTTACCTAAATAAATATAAAGCTCTCCCATGTTGAGTGAACTGTTTGAGTCTTTCTGAGCTACCCAATACTTAGTGAACTCTTGCTTTGTTGAAATTCCTCAATCAATCAGCATCCAAGTCTTGCTTTCTTGATGCAATAAGGTTAGAGACAAAGTATTGCAGCTATATCGAGTTAAATATATTAACTTGATTGATAAGCGCTTATAATCTTTTATATATAATTAGAACAATACAAGCACATGTTGACCTATACCGAGCTAATCTATATAGTCCTATCTTTGTTAGTGTTAATTAAAGTTATGGGAAAGATTAATCTTCATTGGAGGATCTGCTTATCTTCTTCTTTGTAGGTTAATAGGGTCAATCTTAGGAGGAGGGCTTCCCTTAGGGAGCTTACCCTTTGACTTTGATTATTGCTTTTGCTGCTCTAGAGACTTGGTTAGAGGTGGCTGTTGCTTCATTGTTAAGAATTTCTAGGCTTCATTGAGAGATTGCTTCTGTCTCTCCCCCTTTTCCTTCACATCCTGCATGATCGCTTCATAACCTTCACTAATCACATTTATAGAAAGCTAGAAAATTGGCGTTGGTTCTAGAGACTCAGGGTTAATCTCTGATTCAGCTCTTCTTTGCCTTCATTTGTTATACAAGCTCATGCTTCTAGTTCTTTCATGAAACGTACAACAAGGCATTCACAACTCATTCCTTTAACACTCATTTGCTGTCAAAGTTGATGAATGATCCTTATTGCAGTAAGAGAATCCTCATCCACCATTTTGTCCTTTAAAAATTCAAGATTATATTAATCTTGGGGCACATAGTCACACAAGCATTAATAGTTTCCCTAAAAACCTAGGAGACCAAGGAATAGCTCTTCACAAACTCTTCTAAGCTCCTGTGGATGGAGTTGATCTTAACATGTAGTGGTGGTTCCACTGTGTGAATCACAGCATCTTTGATCCCCCCCAGAGATAAACTTCCTATTTGACATGATGTATGCCTTAGAGGCAATGAGGGCGATATGTCTTTATTAGTCACTAATATACAAATAATTTAAGATTATTGTTTATCAATAATAAGGCATCTTTTTTATATTTTGATGATTGTTTCTAAATTGGGTATCTCATTGGTATTGTATATATGCTATTAAATATATGGATATGTATATGTTCATTGATATAATAAGATAATGTCTATGACTATTTCATAGAGAGAAAGTGCAAGGATTTAGTGGGAACTTGGAGTGAGAACTACACACACCTGTTACTATGAAAAGTCTAAATAAACCTAGTTATAGTTTCATTGAGACTGGACATCAATGAAATGGATAGACTATCATGTGTAGTTTTACTACTTGGATTTGATCCAAGCAACTGATTTCACGAGTTGAAGGCGGTACCTTGAGTTAACACATGATTGTATTCAGGTAATGCATTGGAGACCTCTATAAGATAGGCACTCGAAAATAACTGTATCCATGTGTTGGTGTCATGTCTTATTGCAGTAGTAGTTTGAGTATCCTCAAAGCTGAGATAATGGTTACCTTGTGTGGGAGTTGCTATACTTTGGGTGATACTTATTCATACCTTGGTGATCAGGATGATACAGGTAATTACGAGTATAGTGATGATCTTTCGTTGGTAAGCTAAGTAGTCAAGATGGGATCCATCTAACCTAATATAGGGATATAATGGGAGTTGTGCCTTAAGGCCTCTTGTTGAAGTAACATACTCATAAACCTACAATTAAAGTATGAAATTGATAAAATGGGTTTCTAGTCAATCTTGATACATAAAGGCGAGTGGTGTTCTTCGTGAACAAGTTTAATTCTAGGATGGCTATGGCTAGTACATGAGCTAACACTGAATCCGAGTTCAATAAACTAGATGGTACTTAACTTGATGGAAGGAATGCATTGTACTAGTTACTATTGTAAAACCGAATCTAGTCACAAGTACATGACATTTCGAGTATCGGGAGATCATACACCTTTGCTAAAAAGCCCATTTGATCGTCTAGAGTTATCGGGTTCCATATTGGTCTGGAACACTAAGCCTAAATGTTCCCTGATGGGAAGCCAAGTTTAGGCTAACCTCTAGCAACTCTATACTTCAGGATCCTATGAAGTCACACATATTAGGTCTTTACCGGACTAAATAAAAAACTCATAGACAAGCTCTATACCAAGAATAAAAGGGGAAGTCGAACTCGTTTGGGATGGACCATTAAATGGTCAGACCAAATATATTTAAATAGGATTTGGTAACTTTGCACATGGCAGAGTAAGGGAATTTTTCCAATTCTAAGTGGGTCCCGCGAACACGGGTTGTTATCATGTGGGGCCTGTGTGGCATCCTTGTGAGTATAAAAATGCTCGTGTGCGCTAGCACAAGGCCAGTGCATACTGGTGGGTCACAGGCCCACAAGCACTGCTAGGCAATGCTTGCGTAGGCCTGCACAGTGCAGGCCCACCAGCAAGCATGCAAGGCCTCACTTGTGGGGACAAAGGAAGCCCAAGTGGGCTTCCCACGCATAACCCACCGAAGTTGGGTGTGCACGCGGGTTAATTCGAGCGGAGCATGGAGCTCTGCGCATCAACCGTGTTGGACAGGGATTTTCCCAATCCCACATTGTAAATGAGGGGAGCATATTTTTCTCCCCTCCCACTATAAATAGAGGCCTCACCTTGAAGAAGTAGCATTTATACTAGGTATAAAGATCTATTGTGATAGCTCCATAAGGCTGCTAGGGTCTTTCTCAAAGTGCATACATACAAAAGGTTTTGGCTAGATTTAACCTTGAGCGGTCAAGAAAGGTGTGAGCGAGGGACATGGAGCGGTGGGCCGAGTACGCGCGAAGATGAGAGGCGCGGTCCACTGAGGTGTTTTAAAAGTGCACCGAGCCGGGGACCCGGGAAAAGTTGAAAGAGAGAGCGAAAATGTTTTTAGATCCGTCGAACCCGAATCCGCCATCTCTTAGTGTGGAGTAGCCACCTGGATAAGCTCTTTTTAGGAATTAGAGTCCTATGAGGCTTAACGTCCGAGGGATGGCCCACTAAGACATAGAGATTCGGGTCCAGGATAAGTTGTTTATTTCTTATGTGATCACATTATATTACATCTATAGAAAATCATATTTTCTTAATTGCGCATATTCTTCACACTTAAGTTGTTTTGAAGTTATTATGCATGATACACGTATGTTTAAAAGCAATATAACCATCCATAAAGTAGTGAATAAATGTGAAAAGTCAATGCGAAAAGTAAAGATTACAAATTACAAAACCTCGGGGTATGCAACCGCCCGCCTAATCTATTAAATACATTTCCCAAAAAAATGAAATTGCGATACTCGAAAGAAAATAAAATCCTAGGCATACATTTAACCTGCATCCAAAAAGGTTAGCAGGAGAAAGGGCACATATGTTCGAATTGATTTTGAGAAAGCCCGTGTGGCCTAATTTAAAACATCGACGGTTTAAGGATATTATTTTAAGCAAAAATGGTTCATTTTTATTTACATGTATGTTGGTCAATTTTTATTAGTGAAAATGACCGCATGGTAAAGTGTGAGGTCTATTATCCAGGAATAATTTGTATTCCCTTCGTGGGGATATTCTAACATGAAAATTAAAAAGAAATAAAAGATGAAAAAGAAAATTACAACATTTACAATCATAATAAATAAAATAATCCCTAAGTCCACAAATAAAGTCAGAAAAAGATGAACCAGACGAGAGCATGGAATCCGCAATTCTAGGAACTCAGAGGTTTACCCTTTCGGCGTATCCGTATGATCCCCGGGAGTGTTCCTTGTTCGTTTTGATTTAATTTTGGTTTGAATGGAAAATAAGTGTTTATTTATCCAAAAGATCATCAGACTCAGGTTTTAAATTTATTTTAGACCCGAGAATATCTAAGGATTTTTTAAGAAAAGTATATGAAGAATTATTTGAAAATAATTAAAAGTTGGGATCCAAATGTGTTTTGGATCCAAGTAATTCAAGAGAAATTGAAAGAAAATGTTTATGTTAATTTTCTGGTTGAAAATTCCAGCCCCCCTCAATCCAAAAAGGTTTGACTATTTATAGGAAAAATCCCGAAAAACCATAAAAGGCAAGAAAATTTGGCGAGGTCGCCAAAGGGTCTGGTGAGGTCTCAAGGGAGTCTAGCGACCTCACCAAACTCCTTGGAGAGGAAAGCCTCGCCAAGGAGGCTGGCGAGGTAGCTAGGGAGTCTGGTGACCTCGCCACACTCCTTGGCGAGGCAAACCTCGCTAGAGAGTCTGGCGAGGCTTGCCAAATTTTCTAGCGAGGCAAGCTCGGGATCCTGTTTTCTGTGGCATTTTCTAATTTTTTATGTATTTTCATAATTTTTTTAATTAATTTCTGAATTAAAGGAAAAAATAGAAAAGTCCTTTTAAATTCAAAGATGAGGAAGACTCCCATTTGAAGATGATCGGACGGCCAAATATCGTGTGATTCAAGGATAAAAATCCCGAAAAGACATCATCATTGAATGCGCGAGCTGGTACAAAATCCCATGCTCACAGTTACCACTCATGTGATAATTGCTAGCTGTATAACCAGTATGATCACACGAAATGAGCGTAGGGATAGATAGAATACCTGATCGGTGTGGTTGGTGACTTCTTGTTCCCAATTTGTGATAACATGGGCCTTCCTTTTTGGCACTATATCTTCATAGGGTTTTCCTTTTTTTCTTCGAAATCCCTTAGGTACTTGGTGCCCCTTGTGGGCGGGTCAACCATTTCTTTCCACGCGTCCCTTTATTGGTTGGCAACCATTTTCTTCGATTGATAAATGAGACTATTTCTCTCTTCAGCCATCGAGATAATTGTTTCCTTCTTCGGTTATATTTTGTATTCCTTAATAGGATGTTGACTTGCTTCCTATGACAAATCAAAGAAAGAGGTGCAACTTAATACACTTTGTGATGCATGTTTTAATTATTTGATTGAGTTTATGTAAAGCAAAAATTTTTGCCCCTTCAATCAAAAAATTAAAACATGAGGAAAAAATGAGTTTGATAAGAAATTCAGAGGTGTCCCGAAAATCGTTCCGTTGTTTAGGGGGCTTTTGTGGTATTGTAATAGGCTTGAATTGACTTTAGGCTTGAGTGGGCCATCATCTTGTTTGTAGGTTCCTCATGTGGAGTTGGAGGTTCTTGTTTATGGGGATGGTGTTGCCCCTAGTTAGGCGTCATCTTCTCCTATAAATGATATGATGTGTATGTGATGTATGCATGATTTATGCAATATTTATCATATGATGTATGTTAGTCTATTGTAGGTGTTGTGGGCTTCATCCATCTTGTGCTGGTGCACGGTTTCCCCTAGGGTTTGTCGTTTTAGGGATTCCATGGATGACTCCCTTAGAGTGACGACCATGGGTTCGTTGAATCAGATTCGAGTTCGTATGTTGGATCTGCTTTGAACCCAAATTGTGTAGGCGATGATGGTTTGGAAGCTATTCTCCTGAATTGTTTGGAGGTATTGGATGTCATGTACCGTTCAGAGGGAAAGATGATGAATTTGATATTTCTTTGGTCCTAATTTTTGCATAGATCGCCCTTGCGGGTTTTCAATATATCAAATCTTATCTTAATTTTTACTTGGACCGCCTTTTCAGGTTTTTTAATCCAGCAAACTCATTTATTTTATTCTTTATTTTTTTATTTTTTTTATGTTTACTTACGATGTTCTACCATTGGCATGCAAGCAATCAAAATAAGCATACGCATAAAGATTCAACAAAAATGACAATTCATTGATGAACTTAACTGGGCTATAAATGTTTCAAATGATTTGACTCCTGCCATCAATTAGCCCTTTTAGGTTTTCTAACCAATGTGGTTCTCTCGATGCCCTAAGTTTTGCCTGAGCCGCCCTTTTCGAGTTTTTAACTTAGCGGACTATTCTTTTTCTATTTTGAAAAGAAGCCCTAATTTTTGCTCAACTAACCGAGTGTTAATTGACAGGCTAAATACAAATTTATTTTTTTTGTTGGTATTGCTTTTTATCTATTTATTTCTTTCACCTATGCGTGATAGCAATTGTGAAGACTTGATTGATCTGATAGATCGGCTACCATCCATGTCCACGACCTCAATTGTTTTCTGTCTCGTTCAGCGTTTCTGATCGATTGGTTGGTGGTCATGCCACTTTGCTGGTTTGAGGTGTATGTGATGATGGGTCTTGATCATCAACATTCCCTTTTGAGTTCAATTGTTTAATGATGCCCCACAAATGGTAGTGAGTCATGCGAAAGAGTTGTTGACGTGTTCAATAATCTGACTCCTTTTTATCTTTAGTATTGACCTTTTAGGGGAGCTTTAATTTGCTTTGGTCATTTTGACTTTTTCTTGATTGCCCTGTAAATGGTGGTTAACCATGTGATGGAGTTGTTAACGTGCTCAACAATCTGACTCCTTTGTGACATTACGCAGGTTGTTCATCTCAACTTGCTTTGTTGACATTTTGGCCTAATCCTATCTTTGATCATTTTGATCTTTGCGTGCTTTCTTCCCTTGATTTACTAAGTCAGTGGATGTTTCATGCTTGGAGATCTTTCTATTGATCTTTCATCCTTGTAGGATGAAGCAATTGCTATTACACGTTGTCTAAGTACATGTGTTTATCTCTCACTTTCTCTCAAGAGTCAAATCATTTGAAATTATAGTGACTTTGGGGAATCCATTTATACCCAAATTAATTTCATGACATGATGTGTCACATGTGCTAAAAACATTATGTGTATACTTATGAGAATGCTTGATGTCATTGATAGAGTATCAAGCAAGTAAACAAAGTTCAATTTATTCAAAAATAATTCAAAAGCCTCACGGGCAAAGTAGCTGAAAGCTAATTTATTACATCATCTTCTTTCGATGCTCACTACGCCAGAGATGGTCTGTCGCAACAACGAAAAAATTTCGCCTAAAGCGCCAAAAGTGTTGCGAAAGCACTTTTCACAACACTTTTTTGTGCAAAAAGTCGTTGGTGATGCTTCCCTTGCGAAAAGTCATTTTCGCAACACATTTTCTTTTTTACACAACACTAAGAAATGTGTTGCGACAAGTGACTTTTCGCAACACTTTTTTAGTACTTGCACCGCTTTCTGTTGTGTTGCAAAAAAATACCCTTCGCCGTCAACGTTAAGATCTATTAGTTTCTTTCATAACACTTTTGTTGTTTTTTCGCAACACTTTTCTTATAACACTTTTAGCATATTTGCAACACCATGTCAAGTTTTCGCAACAATTTTTGAAAAACACTTATGTCGCATTTGAAACACTTTTTGCGCTTATTGCAACACATTTGTAAAACACTTAATTGATTTCATAATTCAAAAAAATTAAAATTCATTTTTTTATATAGTTCATAATGTATAATTGTATACAAATTCAAATGAGAACAAAAAATACATAATACTATACAAACTAAAAATAACGCTCTTAAAGTATATATGTATATAATTTACTGAATGGCTGCTGACTTTACAAAACCGAGCCGGTGTTCATAGAAATGCAACCAAAGAAGTTAAGGGTATCTCACAAACGATCATAAATCATTGCATCAGATCCATGAGCTTGCACCTATAAAAAATTTATGAGCAGAATTTGAATTAATAACTTATTATTCAACCTTAAGAGAACATTGTCAAATAGACTAAAAGTAGCCCTTGACTTGTCTTTTCTTAAGCATTGAAGAACCAAAATGAGGATATAGCAAAGTACATGAACTAGGAAAAATTGTATAAAACTCAAAAAAAGTACACTAAATAAGTTAAAGCATTAGTGGAAAATGGAAAAAAGTAAGTAAGAACAAATGCAGAGTA
>CATIWQ010193872.1:0-29663 GCA_949673415.1 Euphorbia schlechtendalii | reverse complement strand
TTTCTTGCGATTTTGAATTGATATATATTGGTAAACAAATCAAGTATGAATGAAGTTATTTTGTTGAGAAATTGTTCAAATACTAGCTTGCTACCAGCTCTGTACTAGTATTTTCAATAGAGATCTAGTTTCTAAATTTTGCTAAGTTTCAATGTCTAACTGGTATACTGCTGGTAGAATGCTAGTATTTAGTAGAAACTCATGTTATTTTAACAATATTTCATTAATGTTAGTTTGTACATGAACTTGATGTTCTTTTTCTGTGATTTTGAATTGATATATACATTATTGGTAAACAAATCAAGCATGAATGAAGTTATTTTGTTTAAAAATTGTTCAAATACCAGCTTACTACCAGCTCTGTACTAGTATTTTCAATAGAGATCTAGTTTCTAAATTTTGCTAAGTTTCAATGTCTAACTGGTATACTGCTGGTAGAATGCTAGTATTTAGTAGAAACTCATGTTATTTTAACAACATTTCATTAATGTTAGTTTGTACATGAACTTGATGTTCTTTTCCTGCGATTTTGAATTGATATATACATTATTGGTAAATAAATCAAGCATGAATGAAGTTATTTTGTTGAGAAATTATTCAAATACCAGCTCTGTACCAGTATTTTCAATCAAGATCAAGTTTCTACATTTTACCAAGTTTTAATGTCCAACTGGTATACTGCTGGTAAAATGCTAGTATTTAGTAGAAACTCAAATTATTTTAACAACATTTCATTAATGTTAGTTTGTACATGAACTTGATGTTCTTTTCTTACGAAATTGAATTGATATATACATTATTGGTAAACAAATCAAGCATGAATGAAGTTATTTTGTTGAGAAATTGTTCAAATACCAGCTTGCTACCAGCTTTGTACCAATATTTTCAATAGAGATCTAGTTTCTGCATTTTGCCAAATTTTACTGTCCAACTGGTATACTGTTGATAGAATGCTGGTATTTAGTAAAAACTCATGTTATTTTAACAACATTTCATTAATGTTAGTTTGTACATGAACTTAATGTTCTTTTCCTACGATTTTAAATTGATATATACATTATTGGTAAACAAATCAAGCATGAATGAAGTTATTTTGTTGAGAAATTGTTCAAATACCTACATGCTACCATCTATGTACCAGTATTTTCAATAGAGATCCAATTTCTGCATTTTGTCAATTTTTAATGTCCAACTAGTATACTGCTGGTAGAAGAGAATGCTGGTATTTAGTAGATACTCATGTTATAATCTAGCCATTGTACAACATTCGCAAGATGAACATTTTGTTTTGCAATCTTTTTACATTAAAATTATACAGATCCAAATAGAAACTTGTTGTTAATCACTTCAAATATCATTATAAATTATGTTTTTTCATTGTCAATACTAGAATACTACCAAATCATTACCAGATATACAAAAATAGTTGGAACGATAAAAATTCAAACAAAAAAAACAAACAATTACAGTTTCAAAAATGAAAAGAACACTTCAAGTTTGGGTGCTTCAACTGTTTCTTTTCAATGACTCTCTTTCGAAGCGCTTAAAGCAGACTTCATAGAAGGTTTTGTTATCTTCCTGACATTCTTATGAAGAACCAAACTCTTGTTTTGAGAAGAAGTTTAGGTGCCATAACTATTGGAAACAGGAACAAAAAATTGAGAAAAAATGAAGGATTGTGGTGAAAAATCAATTAAGAAGAGATTCAAAAGATTAAACAACAAATCATAACACAGATAATGAAGAACGAGTTGTTGAGAAGCAGTTAAAGTTTGAAATCGTATCGTAGAGAACCGAAATCTGAGAAATCGCAAGAACCCGCAAGAACGAACACTTGGAAGAGAAGCAGTTGAGAAATCGTGAGAGGATGTTAAATAATAAAACTCAAAGAACGTACATAAGATAAAAGGAAGAAAGAAACGTATAAAAAGTAATTAATGAAAAATTTTGACCCATTTAAGTTAAAGTTAAAACTTTAAGCTAAATAATTATAGCAAAGGATGTCATAATTGACCAATTCTCTATAAAATAACGCCTAGATAAGGTTTAAGCAAGGCTAGACGTAACTATTTGAGACACTACATGAAAATGACATGGGTCCATATGACATGAAATTATATTAGAGATCAGCTCCTTGAAAACTTTATGATGGACATGGCCCAAAACTTTTTGTGGCACGGTTTCTTAGTGAGAAAACTCGACCCTTACACACGGATAATAAGACCGAAATGCAGCGCCAAGCAGCCCCACCGAAGAAAGAGGAGAGTGGTGGTGCGCCCAAATTCAAACAACATGCGACTGTCTGTCTTGTCTGAAATGGCGGCTCTGCTATTGGACACACCAAAACACAGCAGCTCTTTTATGAGATTTTAATTTATCCTGCCCCTTTCCATCTATCTAATTTTACCACTTTATTATTTTAATTTATTTTTCTTCCAATAATTCGTTGTCTCTCTTCTCCTTCATCTCACATGTGTTCTTCATTTAAAGCTCTCACCCAACTCTTTCGCCTCTATTATTTCTCCTCTTCTTCCTCTCTTCTTTCTCCTCATCTCTCCTCTCTTCCTCGTTTTTATTGTTCTCGTGAGCGCCCTTTCTTTGATGCCCTCTTTGTGTTTGATGAAATGTCTCGCTGTGATCCTGATTTTTTTTTCATTTCTTATGATTTTAATTTCATTTGGTTCAATACCCGATTTAGTGAAGATTGAATTTCTGACTGATCGTAGTTTTTCTGTTTTTCAGCATCGCATTCTAATACATTTATGGAGGTGGTCAAAGCTGTTTATAAACAGGGAAGTGCTGCTGCTGATAGTGTTGCTATTAGAGCTGATCACTACAATTACACGTATTCCCAACTCATTTCATCTGCCTGGAACATCTCTAATCTTCTCTGCAACGCTGGGATCAAGACTGTGAGTTAACATTTAATTGATTCATTTGTTTTTTTATGCATTTATCCCGTGGGTTAATTATCTCTTATCTATCAATTGAATATTCATCTTTTTGAAGGTTTTTCTTTTCTTGAAATTGTCCCTTTTTTTGGTAAAGTTCTAGTAGTTGGGTTTTCAGAGGAAATACTGACTGAGAATTTGATAAATGAATACTGCAAATGAAGTTTGCGGGGAACATCTTATTGAAGAATCGTCGATGCCTATTTATAAGCACACAATATAAGAAAATCGCTACCTAGTAATTAACTAACATATAATAATTTAATTAAAGATCCAATTTTTATCTTGTTTTAACAAACTTGTTCACTTTCAAGGATAGGAGTTCAGATTTAGCTAGTAATTAATCAGATTTCTAACACTGTTTTTCACCTGGAAAGACCAACCAAAAACTTTTGGAACCCTTATGTGTGTCCTATCTCTTGCTTGTCTGTTCTAACTTGAATATTTGTCATGAAAATATGAATTATTATTATTATTTTTGGAGTTCTGAAGCTAGCTAAATATCTGTAATGAGAACATGGTTAATTATACAATCGCCCTTGTAGGATGGCCAAGTTCGAGGAAATGGGTATCTTGGTGGTGCTCGAATAGGAATAGTGGCCAAACCTTCAGCTGAGTTTGTTGCTGGAGTACTCGCAACTTGGTTTAGCGGAGGTGTTGCAGTTCCACTTGCACTCAGCTACCCCGAGACTGAGCTCTTGCATGTGATGAATGATTCAGTATGGCTACACACACCTTTTATTTCTCCTCATTTAGTTTGGAAGTGTTCTTTCATTGCATTGGGTTCTACCTATGTGCCCATGCTGGTGCTATTAAATAATTTATTCTTTAAATTAATGACTTGCTGTTCCTTTTGTTAAGCTAAAATGTTGTTTATGGGTTTAAATGCCTCTATACTGTTGAATGTTGACCCTGTTCTACCTTTCATGGATAGTGGATCACCTAACATGGTACTAAAAGTATTATAATGTTGTAATATTAGAAATTCATGTTTTCCAGCCCCTCCTGTGGTTTGCTTTTTCTCACATCAAAGGATGTCCTCTATCAACTAGCTGAATGTTAGTATAGATAAATTTAGGCTGAATGCATCATGACCCCCTTGAACTTGTCCCTAAACACTCATTTACCCCCTGAACTTTCAAAAGTTTCAACTTACCCCCTGAATTTGCAAAAAAATTCAAGTAAGCCCCTGAACTTGCAAAAAGTGAACCTATTTGCCCTCTAAATGCCACGTGTCAGTTATTGGTTGTTTGACTTTTCAAAGATGTCATTTTTCTCTCTCCAACCAGAAGTTGACGCGTGGCATTGAGGGGGGGGGCATATTGGTTCACTTTTGCAAGTTCATGGGGTTATTTGGAACTTTTTAGCAAGTTCAAGTGGTTATTTAGAGCTTTTGAAAGTTCAGGGGGAAAATAGGTGTTTAGGGACAAGTTCAAGGGGGTCTTGATGTATTAGGCCATAAATTTAAGAGCATTCTAATATGATAATTTATGGTAACAAGTTCTTGGAAGGACACCTCGTGTGATAAGTCTTGTTGCATGCTGTCCAGCGCGATATTTTCCGTTTTTTTCCACATTCTCTACTTTTGAGCAGTTATTTTGCATCTCTTCTTTATATTTGACTTGCAGGAAATATCTATGGTGTTGAGCACCGAAGATTATCAAGAGTTGTTACAAAATGTTGCGACTAAATGTGCTGCTCAGTTTTCCCTTATCCCATCTGTCTCTAGCAATTCATCACATGCAACTGCAAATCATCAAGTTGAAGCAATGGGTGTGGAAAGAGGTTTGAGGAGGAATCTTGAGAACTAATATTTTGTTAGATATGTTAATATTCTATGATATTGTTGTGTCTTGTAAAACCAAAAATAATTTCTTCTTCTTGAATACGTTGTATAATGTTCATGGTGCAGGTGAAGATCCAGCACTTATCGTCTATACAAGTGGCACAACAGGTAGACCAAAAGGTGTTGTTCATACTCACAGAAGTATTAGCGCCCAGGTATATCCCTGATTGGTATCTACCTGCTGAATACATCATTTTGTAGTTTACTTCCCCTGTGATGTGGCTGTATATTCAACATATAAACTAATGGCGTTCTTTTTAATTTATACATAGAAAATGGTGGTCTGTAATTTAACTTCGTTTGGCACATAGCTACCATAAATTGCTCTGTTTTCTGTCATAAATCATTTAGGGCTATACAATTCTACAGTGTAGTATGTGTGAATAACAAGAAATTCTTTTCTTTAGTTCAATTTTAATTTACCGTGTGATTGATTGTGTTGTAATTTGGGTAAACTTGCAGGTCCAAACCTTGGCTGAAGCTTGGGAGTATACATCTAGGGATCAGTTTCTCCATTGTCTACCTTTGCATCATATCCTTTGAGTACATCCTGTTAAATTGCTATGATAACGTCTTTACGAATAAAAGTAGGTCATCTGTACAGCCTGCCACTGCTAGGGCTGTCATCTTTAGCCTGAAAATTATCCTTAACGTATGGCATACATGTTCATGGACTTTTCAATGCTCTATTTGCCCCTATTTATGCGGGCTCTACGGTAATTTCATATTATGCGAACTATAATTCAAACATGTGAGCATGTTCACAACTACATACACAGATGTGCTCACATGGCAATTTGTAGTTAATTTGGTTTGAATTGTAATATATAATTTTCTTATATTGAAGGTTGAGTTTATGCCAAAATTTAGCGTGAGAGGGATCTGGCAAAGATGGCGAGAATCATTTCCAGCAAATGGGAGCAAACCTGATAATGCTATAACAGTTTTTACTGGAGTGAGTTTTCGCTATATGAAGCCTCAAATACAGATTGATTGACATAGTTAAATTCATCACTGACCATACATTTCCTCTGCTAATTCTGCTCCATTATATCATAATTGTTTTGTATCCTTGAATTTTTTTACATTTCGTTCTCTAATGGACACAAAATCTTTCTGAACTTTTGTTTCTACTGTGCATTGACTGCTGTGTTAATGTATTGGGATCACTATGTGAAATGTCATCTTGCTATTTTCATCAGAATATCGATACCTATTGTAGATAGATAAACCCTTCAATCATTCTACAACTTCTTCTAATCTATTCTTGTAGATTATCTTTAGGAATATGGTATGTCCTTTAAATTTGTCAGAACAAAGTAATTTAGAGTTTTACCTTTGTCTAACGTACAGGTTCCTACGATGTACACTCGATTGATACAAGGTTATGAAGCAATGGACCCACAACTTCAAGGGGCCTCCGCTTCTGCTGCACGGAATTTGCGACTTATGGTAATATCACTGGAACTTAATTTTTCCTTGTTTGAGTCAAAAAAATGATACTGTTGCATTTAGCCAATTGGACTTCGCTACTGGGACCACATACTACCTCCGTTTCTTTTAGTAGTACTCTTTCACATTTCACACTTTTTAATAAAACAATTAATAAGGGTATGCAAGTACTAATCTACCCCTAATGGTTTACATTTCCAACCCAAACTGTGCAATTATTACTATGGAATGAATAAGGGTATACATGGAAGAAAGAGAGTAAAAATCATGGAATTTTGAAATGGACTACTATTTTGGGTTTTCATGTTTCGGCTAAATGGACTACTAAAAAAACGGAGGGCGTAAGTTGTCAATTGCCATCGACAATCACATTGCTGTTCCAATATAAGTCAACCGCTAAATGCTTGATTGGAAGCCAAATCCATTGTTGCATTTTGTTAGATGTGCGGCTCCTCAGCACTTCCTCTTCCTGTAATGGAACAATGGGAAAAGATAACAGGACATCGCCTCCTAGAACGATATGGCATGACTGAGGTCAGCGATCTATTTTGTCAATTTAGGAACTTGTGTGTTCTGTTATTTAGTTTTACGATAATTTTCTGTCGTTTTCGGATCTTCAGTTTGTCATGGCAATCTCGAATCCATTAAGTGGTCAACGCAAAGCTGGCACTGTTGGCAAACCATTTCCTGGCGTGCAGGTTCTTATGTTGATGTTTTCTTTGATTTATTTTTTTATTTTGCTTTGTGTTTCCTTTCTCTCAGATCTTAACCTTTGTATAGGTCAAGATTGTAAAAGATGAAAGTGAAGATGTTGCAAATGCAGTGGGTGAACTCTGTGTAAAAAGCCCTTCACTTTTCAAGGAATATTGGAAACTTCCTAAGGTACTCTGACTGTTTTGTTTGTACTTGTATCTTCTGATAATTGAACAACTAAAATATTGATAAACAAATAGAAAAACGAACAAAGGAACGAAATAGGCAAAGCCTCCCCACTCACTCTTTCGCAAAATCTGGCTACTGAAGTATTTTTCATTTCTTTTGTTGTTCGAACATTTTGAGCTGGAAAGATCTATTTCAGTTTTTCAAATTTTTGTTGAGATAGAAATGTAGAGTGTTTGTGATTGGTCAGCGAATGATCCTCAAGTTTTGAGCTATAATGGGATTTTTAAGTTTTTAACTAATTAATTTTTATATCCTTTTTTAATTTCTTTACAGGTGACTAGTGAATCATTTACGGAAGATGGCTTCTTCAAGACAGGGGATGCTGGTCGAATAGATGAAGATGGGTATTACGTTATTCTTGGACGTAAGTCAACTCAAATTCTCATAGAATAAGGAGAACTGCCATTTGTCATTGAATTTCTACTGCAAATTTCTTTAGTTTAGATACTCTGGTTCATCTGTTAAAAGTTCATTAATCTTCTTTCTTCACCTTGCTCTGGCCACCGGTCACCGCCCTCGTTTAGCATCCTTTGATCGTACGATGAAAATTCCTATGGGGAGGATAAATATAGTTGATCATATATCTGTAAAAATAATTCTTCTCAAAGCTTACAATACTGTCACATTTCAGGTACAAGTGCGGATATTATGAAAGTCGGAGGATACAAATTATCAGCATTGGAAATTGAATCAGTTCTTCTGGAGGTGATCAAATTTCTATGCTTCATTCACAAGGCTTCCTGTTCTATACTTCACATGTATTAAAAAGACGAAATATTCGATTTTTGTGGTATTGAACAGCACCCAGCTATCGCAGAATGCTGTGTATTGGGTTTGCCAGACAAGGATTATGGAGATTCTGTGTCTGCAATAATTGTGGCTGAAGAAGCATTCAAGAAAGAACTAGAACAAAACTCAAAACCTGTACTTACATTACAAGAACTCTGTGACTGGGCTAAAGAAAAACTTGCGCCTTACAAGGTACATCAATGCGATGACATCTGTCCATTTTATTCTCATCTACGAAATTAACCTGAAACTTGGAAATGTTTTCTTTTGACAATTCAGACATACATTACTTCTAGTGTTGTTTAATTTCTTTAGAAGTTATCATTAACCTGATGAATATATTAGCAATAATTTTTTTTTTTTTGTGAGATTAGCTTTAACTGAAGCATGGCAATAGTTTTTGTTCCTATTTACTGAATAATGACAGCATTTACTGATGTTTTCTTTACCAGCTACCAACACAAATGTTCTTGTGGGACTCGCTTCCTCGCAACGCAATGGGAAAGGTATATTTCTTCTATCTACAATATATTTTGCCATTCACAATTTTGCATTCTTGTCTGTGAGTGACAGATCTTTATTACAGGTGAACAAGAAAGAGTTGAAAAAACAGCTGTCTGGTGAACAATAAATTGATTCTGTAAGGAAGCTGCACCCTGAAAGAGAAATTTGCGCTCTGGAAGTTGGCAGTTATATTGATTTGGCATTCAGCTTGAAAAAATAACACACAAGGAAGTCGCACAAATTGGCTAATTTTCCTCTTTTTCGTAGCAGAAGAAAATGCTGTAAAAGAACTCGAATAGTCTTGTAATGTGTTCAAAAAATTGAAAATAATAAGTGGCAACTAAAACAAGCACTTGACATTTGTTGTGCAACGAGTTCTGGAATTCATTCTTTGATTTGCAATGAAAAGTAGAAAAGGGAAGCTGGGAAGAGTAGCTATTTTTGCTCTTGTTATTGTTTTATTCACCAGTTTGTGCTGGCCTGATTAAATTTGATATAAACATTTTTTTGATTCATATATTTTTCTTTGAAATATTTGTGATGGTTTATATTTTTAATTTATAAAACAGTTTATAAGTTAAAAGTTATGCATTGGTTTTTGATTTTTTGTGGATTATTTTTAGAAAGTTTATAAGCATTAGAAGTTTCATGAAATAAAAGATAAATATATATATATATATATATATATATATATATATATATATATATATATATATATATATATATATATATATATATATATATCAATTTAATTTTGTGTTCAAAAAAACATTTAATTGTTTTCTACGGCCTATAAATGTAATTGTTTTCTAATAATTTATACAAGCAAAACCTATGAAAAAATACAAGCAGTTTAAAAAATGGCATGACTTCCTAAAATACATCACCCACAATAGAGGTAAATATGTTAGTAATTGAACCTTCTTTCAAAAAGGTCTAGGTGCGGATTTAAAAAAGTTTTTTCCTTTTTTTACAAAACGAGGTGTGAAATTTTTTTTAGAAAGATACGTGATTTCAAAAAAAATTAACAAACAAAAATCTTCAACAGTAAATTATATCGGTGGGAGTGCCAGGAGATCGTTCTTGGAGGGGCAAAATGTCATATTAGTATTCAACACATAACAAACTATTAAAACACATTTTCAGCTAAATACATATTTTAATTATATATAATTGATTTCACATAATTCTAAAGTCTAGTTTAATTGCTTATGAAAGCTGAGTTAAGCATTTGATGCTCAAAGAGTGAAAAAAGAAGATACAGTGAATGATTTCGGTTAATGGTTAGACATATTTTACAATGAAAAATGGTTGGCATTACTATGAAATTATATTTGATTATTTTATTTAGCTCCAAAATATGTAGAGCACACTATTTTATTGTATTAAAATATTAGATGAAGAAACTAACAAACTAAATTTAAAATTTGTTAATAATTTACCAATAAAATAATATAAACTATAATAAAATAAAAATAGAAATTAAAGTGCAAAGATTTTCCTTTTTTTACTCTTGTTTAACTCAAACAAAAGCCCTTAAAAAACTGGGTCAGCTTGGACAAAACAACAAAAGTCCATATTTTGCATCTTCTTTCTCTGCTAGTCAGTTTCAAGGGGGTCATATTACATCCCAAACCTAATTTTGCAGTACTGAATACATCTCTGGTAATGGTTTTTCCGGCGATTGGAGGGTCAATTGACCCTCCACTACCCCCCTTGGCGCCGCCCCTGTGTCAAGTCAATGAGTAATTTTGTTTGTTTTGATTTGTTAATGAAACTTCGAAAAAACATTGTTGATAAGTTTTGAAATTTTTGGAATAGTGTTAATATTTCTTTGTATAAAATATGACAATAAAATATAAAATCATAAAAAGAAAAGAAATTTTTTTTTGAAATTTATTCAAATCGTAACGTATACTTTTATAGTAACAGTATCTTTAGTATATGGTAGATTTCAAAATTATGTGACATGTGAAATAGAATTTCACATGGATAACATGTCAATGGTTTTAAAAATATACAGTATCTTTTAGAATATATCCATAGTAGCTTATTAATATCATTAGAATTGTATTATTAAATAATAAAAAAACTTAATTACAAACTAAATAAAATGATTCAACGTTCAATATTAAAATTTAATATTAACTAAGTTGATTATCTATATGTAGAAGGTCAAATAAATAATGTTCAATATTTATTATTTCATATCACATAGGAAAGAGAAAATAAAAGAGCTAGTGTAGAGACTATCTACTAAAAATGTTCTAATAATGCTAAATTATGTGAATGTCGAATTGATTAAAATAATCTTAAGTAAAATCACTATTTGAACAAAAAATATGTTGTATCTTTTTTTATCAACCTTTTAGAACCACAAACTTTCTTTACAAACAATTTCTTAAACTCCGTTTTACGGATAACTGAATCACATGGTGCTTTTTGTAAGTTTACCCACTTAAGTAATACGTTAAATAAATACCAACAAATAAAAAAAATCCCTAACTAACGAATCATATCCTCGTTAGCTATCACTATAACATGCAATTTTAAACATGAAAATAAGTTATAGTAATTAAAAATTTTAAAATGACATTTAGTGATTGAAAATAACTTAACTCTAATTTAATTTTCATTAAATGTTACAGATATTGGATTTTTAAAAATATTATTATATCTTTTCGTTTTTGAAATTGGAATGTTTGCCTGAATAGAAATCTTACCTGACTACAGCATGCATGCATCTTGATTAAGATTTATCATAGGAAAGATTAAGCGTTGATTTGTCATACATCTTTCTAACTTTATATATGAATGATCTGATGTTTGAAAGATCAACCATCACTTCAACACTATCAATCCAAAAGATTTGAAAGATTTATCATAGGAAAAATATCAACAACCACTGTAATATCATTAATTTCATGATTGATCATCTTATCATTTCAGAATCTATCAACATTAATGCTTTAGATGGATTTTCTTTTCATAAATATATTATTTTAGTTTGGCTACAACACAAAAGGTGGGGTGTTCTTTTGCGATGTTATATGCATGAGCAATCGTTCTCAACCGGCCATAAAGTCTTAGCTTAATTTTGAAAAGGCTTAATACATGTTTAGCTACCTGAACTTGTCCCAAAAAATCTGCTGCCCCCCTGAACTTTCAAAATGACCCCGCAACTCCCTCAACTTTAAAAAAATGACCCCGTAGCTCCCTCAACTTTCAAAAAATGCACCACTTTGCTCCCTCTATGCCACGTGTCATCTTCTGGTTGGTTTGACTTTTCAAATATGCAATTTTTCTGATTTTTTTTCCCTCCAATCAGAATTTGACACGTGGCACTGAGGGAGCAAAGTGGTGCATTTTTTGAAAGTTGAGGGAGCTACGTGGTCATTTTTTTAAAGTTGAGGGAGTTGCGGGGTCATTTTGAAAGTTCAGGGGGGCAGCAGGTTTTTTGGGACAAGTTTAGGTAGCTAAACATGTATTAAGCCTTTTCAAAATTCAATTGTGTTTTTGACTGAAGAAGAAAACCAATTAAATCGAACTCATGTAATTATAAAAGCATGGCTTGATTTTGAAGGAAATGAATAGCTTTTAGATATTAGTTGTTTACTGTTATACCCTTGGTGTTTGTGATATTGCGTTTATAGTTTCATTAGAATGTAATTTCACGTTTCGGATTCCTTCCAAAAACTTTTTCTAAAAACTTCTTTAACCAAATTTATTTTCTTGATTTTTCGAACATTTAATAGTCTTATGGGATTTCTTGATTTCTAACCAAACCGGGCTTTGGAATATATTTTCATGTTTTTGGACCTTTCCCGAATTAGAAAGTTTCTTTCACAAAATTTATTTTCTTGATTTTTGGGAATTTTCATGATTTTTTGGAATTGTTAAATTATTTTTTACAAAAGCGGGCCCCTTATGGCATATTTTACATTTCTGGACCTTTCCTGAAATTTATTTCGAAAATTTCTTTAACAAAAATTATTTTCTTGATTTTTCGAACCTCCAATAACTTTTTGATTTTTTTGGAAAGATCTCCCTGAAAAATCCGATCTGATGGCGAGCCTTAAGCTGCCTGTTTGGGCAGACATTGACTATATTTTTTTCTATGAGGATTTAAAAATACTTGTTGTGGGAAAATTTTGGAAACAAATTAAAATAATTTCCTTGAGAATCAATTGAATTCCTTTATGCATTGGAAGCATGGTTATCAAACCCGGTCTGACCCGGTCCCTGAACCAGTGAAGGTAAAGGGTGATGGATCAATCGGGGTTCCATCATTTAAAATAAATATTTTAAAACTTATTTATTTCAATATTTACGCTCTGATGTAGTAAACGACAAACAAATTTATAATATAAATAAAATCTAAACATGATTATCTTGAAAACTCAATGAATTACGTTGATCTTGTTGAAAAACGCTAATTTGCACACTAGATCATTTGACTCATTGTGGATTTTAAATGAATTGATATGTACAAAACAGAAGTAGAGATTGTAGCTGACAAATTAAAGGGAAAATTAAAAAATGTATTAACTTTTTGATTCATAGTAAAGGAAAGACACTACGTTTGGCAAAAATTCATATAAAATGTGAAAGATGATAAAATCTTTGTTTCTGCATTTTTATTGTATAGTCAGCGTTTTACTTATGAAATTGTTTAAATTGAAATTCAAAAAGATTTCTGTTAACATTAACATAATTAAATGTTTAAATAATTTAATTTTTAGAGGTTAAGATTTAATAGGTTTTATTTGAACTTTTAAAAAATAAAATTTATCAAATATGTGACCGACTAAACCACCCCGGATTAACGGGTCAATGATCCAACTGTTGTGGTTACCGAGTTTTTAAAGGATCAAATATGATGTGGGATTTTAGCATCATCTGGCCTGTTCTTGTCACCGATTCAGATTTTTTCGATCCGACTGACCGGGTCGGGTCTTAGAACATTGATTGGAAGTTTTAAAACAAAGAAAACTTGAGAATTTGATTTAAATGAATTCTATCAAGGATTCCGTTCAATTCTTTTCATTCCCTTCAAAAACACCTTAAGGATTTCTCTCTCATGTCTAAGATTGCAATTTTTCCAAGGTTCGGACAATAGTCTCATCGTCCAACTCACATTATCAACATAGCTAGTAATTGTAGTAACTTGAACCCAATCTTTGGACCATGATAGAACACCTAAAGACAATTGTGAATAGGCAACTTTATATGGTAAACAATAAATAATAAAGAAGAAAATTTATTGTTAAAAGAAAAGAAAGTGAAAAAGACAAGGCAATGTGATGGGTGAAAACAAGTCCAGATTATGGTAATGACAAGTGGACCAACTCACTCACTTCCATTTGGATTAGATGGCCCAAATCTTCTCCTTAGCCCATCCCTCTTTATTAAATTTTTTTATTATTGGACTACTTTTTCCTCTCTTTTTCTTATTTTTCTAGAAAAGTACTTTTTACTTCTAAAATAGAAAACGATTGTTTCAAAAAGAAATGCTCTACGATTGGAATCAAATTCAATATATACAACGTTATTTAATTAAGCTGGTGCTTGAAAACTTGTGGTACTTTACGTCAAACATTAATTTTAAGTATTAGTTACAGTTATTAAACAATTATTTTGATAACTTAATATAAAATTAAAATCAAATCAACAATAACAAATAAGCGAATACGAATTGTAACAACTAAAATAAACCAATTCTAAATTACTAATTACCTAGAATTCTCACTTTTTATTCTATTACTATAAAACTTACCATTTTTATCAAATGAAACTTACAATATTAGCAGTTTGTGGTCAATGGACCATTTATCCAATGTTGTTCCAAAAAAGTTAATTGTTTAGTGATGATAAGACAATTAATATGGTTAAATGTAAACCGAATTGACAAGAAAATGAATAATTATTACCGTATAGAATTACTGTAAGTTAAATAGCTAAGTTGATGGCGACTTGAAAACATTGTACTAACATTTCAAACATAACACTTGGGACTGTCTCAAAAAATTATTAGTTATCATCCTGAATTTTTAAAACTTCAAGATGTTTCCTGAACTAGTAAAAATTTATCAGTTTATCTTCTCCCTTAGTGTAACGTGTCAACTTCTGGTTGGAGAAAGAGATACCAGAAAAATGATATCTTTGAAAAGTCAAACCAATTAAAAAATGATATGTGGTATTGAGAGAACAAACCAGTACATTTTTAACAAGTTGAGGAGGTATCTAGTACATTTGAACGTTCACGGTGATAAATGATTATTTAATACAAGTTCAAGGATGATAGATGCATTAGATCAAAATTTAAATTGTGACTAACTTATTAGTACCACATTTGACATAGTTTTAAATGATTTCTAAAATTACTTTCACCCTTTCTTTTCTAAAACATATGTTCTCACGACTTTTTATTGTTTGACAAATTATGCAGGAAGAAATGCACATAAAAATTTGACTTTAGGAATGAGATGATGGCCCTAGCACATGGATCAAGGTCTCAACATAAAGTACTTTTTTCAAGAATAAACCCAAATGATTATTTAACTTTCATCTTTTTCTAATGGTCCCCTACCATTATCCATTTCCATAATCATATATATATTAATTCATTTACCTTTCTGTTAATTTTGATTACAACATAAATACTCTATTTCCTTTAAATTCTTTTCAAAGCGTTTTTTTTTTATCAATCATCATGGAAATGTCGCTACTTCATAAACTTACTTTCAAACACTGACTTAGATGTTAAAGTTAACAAATAACAATATTAGAATCGGAGAGCAGAGAAAAGAAGAAAAGGAAATGATGAAGATTTCTTCATGTTTGAATTAACACGCAACGACAGTATTTATAGTACAAAGCTAGCTTACTCTGTAAGCTTACATTTAACGAACTTTCCCGCGCAAACTGACAATCTATGACAGTTGTACATATGTGCAAGAATTAACTATATGCTGGTACACGATAACTGCAGTGAGCTTGCTCTGTTGTAGATCTCTTTTAACCACAGTATAGTGCTATAGTGCTGGTATAGAATGGTTATAGTTTTTACTGTTGACAGTTAATCTCAATTAATAAGCACAATTCAACAAACATGCAGCAGAATAAGAATTTGTGGGTAAATTGTCTACAACTAACATCCAATTGAACAACTAATAAAGTTGGTATTCCAGCAAAGAAAAAGAAAATCTTTTATGCTATTTTTTTCTGTTCTTTCTTATAATTACATAGCATGGTCAGACATACGGTGGTTGTGCCACGGAGCAGACCTGTTTTCAGCATAAGTCAGGAGTTTGGCAGTCTAGTACATGCGATAATAATTTATATTTTTTTAATATGTTTACATGTATAAATAATTTCTTAAAAAAATTTATTAAATTAATATACATGAATTGAATTATTAACTTGGTATAAAAATAAATTTAAAATTATAATTTTTATTTAATGTCAATCAAAAATATGTTTCAATTTTATGAAAAAAATATAATCAAATGGACCTTTATTTCTTATATCATCTGGAATCTACGAAATGTTAGAACTGATCATGTTAAGAAGTGGTGGAGGGACAAAAACTTCGTCCTAGGTATGAGAGAAAACAAAACATATTGAGAAAACCTCATTATTCAAAATTTTTATTGTCAAATTCAACTTTCTTTTATAAAATGTGTCTTACCTTAGTTCGAATTTTAACACTGTGTATGCAAATTAAAATTATGTCACTGAACTTCTTATTTTGGTTATAACTAACAAAAAAAACATGTGATATAATATTATTTATAAATTTCAATTAAGTCAAAAAATCTGAAGACTATGAGTAATAAATTTCTTAAATTCAACTCTTTGATTCAACTCCTTAAATTCAACTCTTTGATTCAACTCTTTGTTTTCATTTTTATCAAAAAATAATAGATTTTTAATTAAATTCATTTTTTTTATTTTATTACAATGTTAACGTTGGTCATTTATATTGATTTTTAGTTAAGTTGCACATGCCATGCATATATTTAATTTATTAGTCAGTCTATTTATTAAAACATTACGATTGGTATTAGATAGCAAATAATGAATATATACTTTTTTCATAAGTATTGAATATATAGTAAAACATACTGCCGTTATTTCATAAAATTGTTATTTTAAAATTTTAGAAATTTTTTTAATAAGTATCGTTTTCGGATTTCAATGCACATTTTTAAATATTTTGACAATTTTATTTTATCCTTACTTAATTTATATTGAAAATTATAAAAATAATAAAATATTTAATTAACTTTCAAATTAACAAAAAATTATGAGATAAATAAGTATTTCTATTGTTTTAATTAATGTAATCTTAGGCCCCGTTTGTTTGCAGGAAAATAACGTGCAGTGAAAAATTTTATGTAAGGGAAAATATTTTGCAGGAAAATGAAATATTTTCATATGTTTGGCTACAACAATGAAAAATATTTTCTAAGTTTATTACAATGATGTAAATTATTTTCCAGCAAGAATTTAAGGATATTATCATATATGTTCATGCTTTAATATTTTCATTAAATATATATAAAATATGTAAAGTACAGTGTCAATGCAACAGGGAAAATGTTTTCCCTGTTTTGTAAGGGTAAAACATTTTCCTTGTTTTGTTCATGTATTTTACCATTGATTGGAAAATATTTTACTTTGACTTATTTTCATAATCAAACAAATATCGAAAAATTCAGAATATATTTTCTTATAAAATATTTTATCACAAATAAACAAGATCTTAATATTAACAAATAATCTTAATACGACAGTTATTATGAAATAAAGGATATATAGGATAAAATGGGTCAAAAGTTAGGGGGAATAATAATAATAATGGCAATATTTGTCAAAGTTGAAAAGAATGAAAAGTGGTAATTGAATGAATGTTGGGTTTGATTTCACAAAGAATTAGGGCTCAATAAATTATAGAAATAGACCACTTCAATATTTATTTAGTGGCTTTAAATTCTTCTGATGAGAGACATATATTGCAATCAATACCAAAAGAAAAAATCATAAATTTAGTTTCTCAAATTAAATTAAACTGGACCTACTTTGGAGACACAATTGAACTTCTTTTGTATGCAAATAGATTCCTATGCCCCACCCTTTTCATAATTTTATCACCAAAAAACTTTTTGTATACATCACCAAGTAAAGGTTCATGATTGAATATAATTCCCTATTTATTTAAAAGTAATTTCATAAAACTCAACGTAGCATTAATTTAAGTGAATAATTATTTTTAGTAAGTTAAATTACTAAGATTTTGATTCGTTTATTGGTTCTTCATGGTTACCTTGGTTTTTAAGAAATAATCATTAACTATTATAAACAAATTATTAACGTGTCATTTATTGTGATTGAATGAATATTATAAAATTTTATTGAATATATTTTAAAAAAAGTAATAGCTAATATATAAAAAAAAAAATTAACCACAAAATTACTTCATTTCTGATTAATATAGAAATCATCAGTTAGATGATGCCTAGATGGCCGCCTACGCCGGTTTTTAAATACGGAGAATATTTAACTTAAAAATATGTTTATGTCCGTCTAATCTCGTTCAAGATCGCTTAATCCCACGCAGATGGTTACCTAACACGAAATACGTTAACTATTAACTTGTGAAAGTGATAAAATATTCATTTATGTATCATAATATTTTTTGTAAAAAAACTAGTAATTGGAATTATCATGTATGACTAGGGGTGTTAACAAGTCAAGTGGTTCGCAAACAGTTCGAGATTCGGTTTGGTCAGAGTTCAATTCGATAGAGCTCGACTCGAATTCGAGATCAACTCGAGACATTAGCAACCCAAGCCGAGCTTTTAATAGTTCGACTTGAAAGCTCGTAAATATGTTTGTATTATTTTTCTAGTTATTAAATTAGTGAAAAATAAATTATATGATTGACGAGTAATAAGTAAAATGATGATTTTGATATGACTTTCTATTTCTTTGTAAAGTAATAATGAATAAAGAAATACTTCAAAAGAAAAGAAATTATTTTTAAGTTGATTAGTTTATGCTCTCCGTAATCAAATATTTATTCAAAACCATGTTTTTATATTCATACTTCAGTTCCAATTTGTTGGGTTATATATTTGAATTTTTATTTTGTCAAATTATTGTATTTGGAAAACATAGTTAAGAATTTAACATGAGTAAATGAGACTCGTTTAAGCTCGCAAACTCGCGAGCTCGAACCGAATTGAAATTTTCTAAACTTGACGAGCTTCAAACCGAGCCTGAATATTTTCATTCACAAGCCGAATTGAGTCTAGAACTGTTTGGTCTCGATTCGGCTCGTTAACACCCATGTGTATGACAAACAAGATATGATGGTTATTCTAAATACCGAGTTAGCATAAGTCAAGCTCAAGAAGATTCATTAACAAGAAATTAGTGTATGTGAATTTCACTCTAACACGTGAGCCGTTTTTACAAGAAAATTAGTGCAATAATTAACTTCTCGGGTACATTTCACTTGCATCTTAGTTAATATGAAAAGTAGATGATAGCAATAATTATGCATCTTTTACTAGAAAAAGATATGGAAGAAGTTGCAAAGCAAAGGAAAGTAAAGGAATGTGCAGAATAAAGCATAAAAATGTAGAGTCATTGTCAAATCATTATAAGAAACCTAGCAAATTAACTTTTTAGTTTTTACATTATCATGTTAAAAGAGAACATAGGTTTCTACGTTGATTGTATACGTCACTTATTTAATGAAAAAGATTAGCAAGTACCCAAATTTTCCCTTTCTTTTAATACCCCCCATCTATTTACATGTTTTCCCTCTATCCATTCACATAATAAAAAACATATAGATTGAATGGATGCCACCTTAAAATAGATACAATTAGTTTGGTACAATTATTTGGTTCACCGGATTTTAAATCCCTTGTATTATAGTGAAATTAATTCATAAATTACCTGACTTCGTGAAGTTTGGGATTTCAACTGAATGCTTACAAGTAACAACAAAACTTTTCATATCGAGTATAGCCCTTAAAAATTCAAAACAATAATAACGATATGTATTGTATAATAAAACTACATATTCAAAATTGGACAATAGTATGCGACAGGTATATATATCTGACAGTGTCTGTACAATGTAACCAACCATAGTCTTTTTAATTTCAAATTTTCTTCATTCAATTAATAGGGGGAGAATACATACTTTTACATAAAAACAAATACATATTACAAAAATCAATAATAACAGTTCTCAAACTAAAAACACTTCAAATCATGAACCCAAAAAAAAAAAAACCCTTTTCACACATTTGTATTTTAAGGTATATTGATATAATTTTTTCCCCTTTAGATACATATAACATAAGGGTAACCTTCAAACTTTAAATTCTTATGTCGGAATATACTGCCTATGTTTCTTTCCTCGAGATACACCTCTTCCCTGAACTCAACATAGGAGTCAAATGCTTCGTGCGCCAAATTACCCTTATATGAACCACAAGATTCACACTCATCACCAAGCCATCAAAACATGTAATTAAATCCCTAATCTTCTCCTTAATATAAAAATCAACTTGCCTTAATCTTTATTCATAATTTGTCTTATAGACAATTCCTCCTCTTCCTTGAACCCATTTGCATCATCACCAACCTTAGTGATTTGCTCTTTACAAGGTCCATATGCCCAACAACACACCACAAAATACACCAAATTAATTGAACCCATGATTGCAAATAGCCAATAATAATTATCATAACGACCCTTGTTAATGTTATCCGGAACCCATCCATCTTTCCCCCCTTTTGATGTGATGTCATCCACAGCATTCAACACTACACTTGCTAGCAGGCTAGCCACCGCCATCCCGAGCCCGAAAAGCGCCCCGGCGATGCTAGACATGCTCTTAGGAAGCTCAGTGTAGTAAAACTCGGTTTGCCCTATCGCGTTTAGCGCCTCGCCTAGCCCGCTCAAGCAAAACTGCGGGGCTAGCCAAAAAGCCGACATTTTGACAACGGCGTTGCCGTTGTTTAAAAACCCTTCCTCGATCGCTCTTCTTCGCCGAACGTTTTCGACTATTCCTCCGGTTGTCATGGCAATGCACGAGATTATTAGGCCGAGTCCCATCCTTAGTTTTACGCTTATCCGGACTTGTTTGCCCTTGATTTTCGATGCTAAGGGTAGGATGGCGCGGTCGTATAGAATAATCCACAACGCCATGGATAACACGAGGAAAACGGGAAATGTGCCGGCCGGGATTTGGAATCTCGATGTTAGGTGTCGATCCATGGCATTCGCTTGAAGCAACTGAATTGTGCCTTGGCTAGTACTCAGCGACATCACTATCCCGGTAGACCATATCGGTATGACCCTTATAAGAGCTTTGAGTTCTTCGACTTGCTCTACCGTGCAAAGATTCCACCTTTTTAACGTCGATCCGTCCAACGCCACGTCATCTTCGGGATTTCGGACGATGCAAGCCTTGTTCAAGAACCTAGTACAACATAAACAAGATAGACATACACATTCATATCATATTTATTCAATTTTCAGTTTTTTATTACCAAACTATTTTTTTAAGCAATTGCAGGTGTCAGGATTCGAATGCTAGTCACCCTAACCACTTTGTGGAGGATGTATCACTCAGATTATGTTTGAATCTAATTAGTATTACCAAACTATGACAGAACTATACCTCAGATTCTCTGTCGGAGAATCAAACTCGGAACTCTTCCCGACATGGTACTTATCGTCTGCGGGGAACGGAACGTTTCTATTCTTGAAGGCAACGACGATGACTTGTACGAATCCGGTTAGTAAACTCGTGCTAGCTTTCTTCCGAACGAAAAGAGGAGTGGCAATGAAGAACATAGCCACGGCTAGGAACATGAGAATCGCGGGAACCCCGAAACCAACTTTCCAACCATGATGATCTTGAATGTAAACGACAGCTGTCAAGGCAATCACAACAGAAACAGACGTTGCGGCATAGTACCACCCGAAAAAGCTCTCTAAGAGACGTTCGTTTTTCGGGTTTGCTCTATTGTCTAATTGATCGGCCCCGAATGCTAGAGAACAAGGCCTAACACCACCGGCTCCGATCGAAATGAGAGCCATTGAAGACAAAAGCAAAGCCATTTGACCCGATGTCGATGGTTTGCAGTTGTTTGTCATGACATTACAAGGCGGAGGCTTTGCTTGTGGAATCATGGTTGTTAACCAAAGGAGAATTGTCCCCTGCAATAGACAGTTTTCATTTGATTTCAAGTTAGTGCATAAGAAAACAAATTCTTTTCAATTTAGTCCACATGGCTACTCTTCTCATTAAGTTTGAGCATGTTCAGTTCCAACTTTACAGATAATTTGCAGTGAACAAACAAATCAAGTACAATCTTAACAAGGACAGGCATTTATGAAAACAGTTGCAGTTTCATTTCTGTCCAAAAAGACAATTGGACTTGAGAATATACGACTAGTTTTACAGCTAATCTTTGATCTCTCGTTTGGCACTTTCTAGGGCCTGATCATCTTAAAAATTTAATCTTTTGACCCAATTTCTACTTACCCTCTTCAGATCAAGGCTCAATAAAAATACCCAGATTCATAAAGTTGAAAAGAAATGTTTAATTATTCAGAACAGGATCCTAAACACTCATGTTTGGATGTAATAATAAACAATAACTTAGAAATGGAATAAGGAATATCTGGTTTGAACTTTGAACCAGCAACCAAACTTGTGATAGAACTGGTGGTCCAGTTTTCACATGCTAGTTAGTTGCTTTCAATGATTAAGCTTTTCTTACAGAAACAGACTTGCAAATAGCTGCACTTCACAATAACTTTACCAAAACAAACAGATTAAGAAACCAATCAAGAAACTAACGAAGGCCATATCTAGAATTTGAAGCATTAACAAGAATCATCAATAACTGCAGAGAAAACATACCACGAAACTGCAGATAGAACCAAGGCCAATGGTGAAATAGCGACCCAAGAAAGAATCAGAGAAGAAAGCACCCAAAATAGGCATAAAATTAGAAGCAGCATTCCAAATGAAGATAATGCTTGCACCTTTAGTAACTCCAACTCTGTAATCTTTCATCAAGTAAAATATCATATTTGGTAAAATCCCATAGCTTGACAATCTTTCAAAGCTCTCATTTCCTGCCCAAATTAATCAAGATCCAATCTTTTTAACCCAAACCCATTTCCCCAAATCAAATATAAAAAACAAAAAGAACATGAAATGTAATTTTTTTTCAGCCACACATAAGTGAAAATAAGCTCAGAAACACAGAGATAAAGCTGAATGATCAAAGGCTGAAACTGCATTTTTGTTTGGTTCATACCTAGAATGAATGGAATGGTAACAAGACCACCCTTTTTTCTCTTTTGATTTTGTTGATTTTGGGTGTTAATTGCAACTTCTTCTTCTTCCATTTTTTCCATTGTTAAGCTCTGCAGTTAAATTGTTGTGACGAAGGGAGTGTGTAGAGAGAGAACTGAGAAGTCACAAAATCTTTCGTCTCGGAAGAGCAAAGTTTTATATGTTTCATTACTGCAATAAGAGAAAGATCTGCGTGTATACATGTGACAGAATATGTGGATTTATAATTAAAAAAAAATATAATTTATGTTATAATATTAAAAAATTGAAGTTGTTGTTCAAGTTCAAATTCTATGTTATTGATAAATTTTTAGTAAAATTTAAACTTTTTAAAATATTAGAATTTTTTTATGACATAGAAGAAAAACATTTAGACAAATTTTAGGTTTTCTATCTATTTTCAAATGATTATTATTGTTACTGCAAATTACAAGTATATTTAATTTTTTCAGTTAAATATATACAAAGTAAATGCCTTTTACAAAATATTTTATAATATTTAAAACCTTAAATTATTGAATTGCAAACATACCATGATCTAGGTTACTTTTTTGCTTGTTGGTTACATACATTCCATAGTCCAGGGTTTACAGTTCACACACACACTTTTTGTCAAGGATAATGTACAGATTCTAACTTTATACTTTTTATAAATTTGATTTAGCTTAATTTTATTTTAGTGTTTTTGTTATTTAACATACAAAATGGTGCTTTTATTTTATTATCTGGTCAAATTATAACTTTGACATCTTAGCATTGATGAGATATCGTTCTTTATTTTATTTTCATTTTTAATATAAAGTAATTCTGAGATCAAGCGTGACAATCCTTCCCATCAAACAAAATTTTTTTCTAAAAACTGAAATTCTCCTCTAAATTTCTCTAAGATACATTATAAAACATATAAACATCAGCTAGTTTAGAGTTAGATTTGTTTGTCGGATGATTTGGACCTCACCAGGTTTATATTAAAAACACTCATTCAAGTTCAACTCAACACACATTTTAGAATATTGAATCCATATTAAATTTTACGATATCATTCCCAAACTCATTTTATGACCCTGTAAATAACTTTTTTTTCTTTTGAAAACAAATTAAAAACAACAAGCAAAATCATTTTGCACGTAGAAATATGTTATAACTTAAATGTAATTATATTATTTAATCACTTGAATTTTTCAATTTATATAATATTAATTATTCTATAATATAAAAATTCAAAATAATTATTTAATATAATATGAAAATATATAATAAACAAAATTATTATTCATCAGGGTAAACTCAAATACTTTTATAAAAATCAAGTTCAACTCAAAATTTTTTTAAATTTTAACGGACTCAAACAAACTTTATAAAAATGATTATTTAAGTACATCCTAGGCTCTTATTAGACCTGTTCGTCACGCGGGCCGAGCTGGGTTCGGGTCGAGCTTGGCGGGTTTTTTTACAAAAAACGCTAACCCAAACCCGGCCCAAGCTCATACTTTAGAACTTCGGGCTCGGGCCGGGTTTACAAGATCATTCCCAGGCCCGTTCCAAGCCCATGAATATTTTTTTGTTATAAATTTTTTTATTAAACTAAGTTAAAAAAAATATAAAATAAATCAAAATATGTTTAAATTTTTAGTATAATTGCACTATTTACGTAAAATCTTTAATATTTAGTAACATTTACTGTAATCAAGTATACAAATTTAATAAGATAAAATATAGGAACTTAAAATAATTATAAATTTAATGTATAAATATATAATAAATAAATAAAATTATTCGTCAGGCCGGGTTCAGGTATTTATATAAAAACCAAGCCTGGTCCATAAATTTTTGAGTTTCAACGAACTCGAGCTCGAGCTCGGGCTCGGACTCGAGCCAGATTTTTTTAAAAAACGAGTGTCCAACCCGACCCGTTAAAGTGGGTTCGAGCTGGGCCAGGCGGGTATCCCGGCCCGCGAACAGGTCTAGCTCTTATTCCATTTTATACGATGTAATTTAAGCCAGGCTCTATGCAATGATGGGGAGATGGTTTCGAGTCTTTTGACATCCATTGACAAGTTAGTCGCACATTTATTTTAGAAAAGTTAAAAAAGCTCTTACATCTAGTTTTTTGTTGCAAGGTTATCACCAAATTTTTAATTAAGTTAATCGCATTATTCATACCACACGAATAGTAAACTGTAGTTAAGGAGAAAAAAAGTTGTTATCATATGCAAAAACTAGTAAATGTCAACTATAGCGTTAAGAAACAATTACTCCTTCATTTTTTTTTTAATTCATTCAACCAAAATTTGAAAATATAAAATAGTAATTCATTTCAAAATTCTATAATTCTTTTCATTTTTTCTTCTATGTATACATTTACTTATTCCATAGTAATAAATATACAGTTGTAAATCATATAAGGGATAGATTAGTATATTTATACTTTTATTAAATGTTTTATTAAATAGTGTGATATGGGTAAGATATAATAAAAATGAAGTTAGCACTAGATATTTTAATAATAGTTAATAGTACAGAGGAATGGGTTTAGCTTGTATAAGTGTCTCAAGTCAATCATGCAGGGCAGTTAAAAAGGAAAGTCCTATCATATTATTTTATTTCACAAGAAAAAACTTTAAATTAACAATATTGTTGAATTTTGGGCGACTTATCTTCTCTTCTCATCTCTCTTGCACTTCTCATCTCTCTTGCACGTGCATTATCAATTTTCTATTATACCTTTTTTGTACTACAGTTTTTAATTCAAACGATTAATTATTATTATTATTATTTTTGGACCGTTTGATATTTTTAAATAAACAAAAATTCCTAGGTCGTTGATGTTTTCAACCAATGACAAACTGAAATTCAAACATTTAATTTAAGAGCAAAAGTACTTATTAAAATAAAAAGTTCATAGTTAATTAAATTTTTATGTTTATCTTTAATGTGTAGTTCAAGTGAAATGAAGATTGTGAGACTCATTTACACATCTTACGGAATAGATATGCAGAAATTATGAGGAACATCGATAATAATTAAATCAATAACAAAATTTATTGACAGAAAATACTTACTGTGATATGTAGAGAGGCCTGCCAAATATAATAGATGACTAGTATTGTTTAACTTTAAAAAAATAATATATATAGAGGGTGTTTCTCTAAATTTATGATTTGTGATTTATAATTTAAAAATTTTTTTTTTAACTTTCAAGGAGTTTAAAAATAAGTAGTTAAGTGTTTCTGTAAAACGATTTTTAAGTCATTAAAAGTGTTTCTCAAAATTGAATATTAAGTCACTTTTAAGTTTTTGAATATTGAAAAGACTATAAAGTATATGTTTTATAAAAGGGCATTTGGTTTGAATATAATATAGGAGCAATATTGTAATTTGTTTGGTCAAAAAGTAGATTTGAAAAAAAATCACTTTTTAAAAGTAAGTATTAAGAGGTGTTTCTCAAAATTTCTCAAAAAATCACTTATGTCTTATAAGTGACTTTTTTGAAAAGTAAGTCTGACTTACTTTTAACTTCTGTCTTATTTTTAACTTTTAAGTTAAAAAAAAAGTTATCAGAAACACTTCATTGTCTGAATTATAAGTTAAAATCTCCTTAAAAGACACTTTTGAGTTAAAAGTTGAAAATGAGAAGTTTTGAGAAACACTCCCTTAGCTACTTCTTACTTTTTACTTAAAAGTAACTTTTTTTCAAAGTAATTTTTTTAAGTTGAAAAAAGTTTAGAGAAACACTAAACTAACTAACTTTTAATTTAAAATTCTACTTTTACGCAAGTTTAACTAACTTTTAAGTTTAGAGAAACACCGTCATGACTTTTGGATTCTGCCGTAAAACAATACATGTAGAGGTGTTTCTTCAAGTTTGCTATTTTTTACTTTTTATTTATCATAACTTTTAAGAGATTTAAAAATAAGTAATTAAATGTTTCTAGAAATTAATTTCTAAGTCACTTATAAATTTTAAAAATTGTTGAAAAAAATATAAAGATCATACACTGTTTATTGGGTTTTTAATATTATATTGGAGATAGTAATGTAATTGTTTTTGTCAAAATAAAGAAACGAGGAAAAATAATTTTTTTCGAATTAGGAAAATGTTACTTTTATTTTAACTTAGAATCAACTTTTTAATTTGAAAAAAAGTCAGGAAAAATACTAAACTAAAACAACTTTTAATTTGAAATCTATTTTTACGCAAGATTGATTAACTTAACACCTATGATCTCTTAAATGTATACTTTATTAAATGTTATTGAAAAGTTATTCAGTGCATGTGTACGACTAAATTATTTCCATTCAAAAATAGTATTAATAATTGATAGAAATATTAGAAAATAAATGGTATACTCTTACAAATCCAACTACTGACAAAAAAAAATACAAAATATTGAAAAATGAAACAATTATAAAAAATCCACAGATTATAAAAATGGAAATACTGTATATTGCTATATTAGGTTTGATAGACATTGCCACATAAGTGTAGCGCCTTAGTTGAATTTTAATGGAATCATGGAGAATATCGCTCATGTAACAAAGCGTTAAAAACTTAATATTTATGATTCCTTCGTAAACAAACATATAGAGACACATTTTGAACAAAAATATGACAAAACATTGTGAAAAATATACTGTTTTTGAAAAAAATATATTCGAAACACATATTTCTACGTGCAAAATGAATTTTATATAAAGACCATATGTAGGATGCTTATGAAACTTAAGATAAACTAGCTATTTAAAATTCCGTACAAAAAGTTACATTTGTACGTTAATCCTTTTGAGTTAAAAATGGGTGGCAATATAGCATTAGAGTTAAGTAAATGACATTGTACTAACTCCATTGATGTGCATTGAATGACAATTCACATTCTGGATTATTAAAGTGAAAATCTTTTTTTTTTGTGGAAGTAAAGTTTTGCATTGATGAAACTATTTAAATCTCAACGATATTTTCGTAGATGAAATTTCTCAATCGCATGATTTGTATGAAGTTTTCTCATAACATTTTCATGAATTTTAAAACTTGCAATCTTCATTATCATTCAATTATGTTAAATGAATGAGATCGGAATCAAACTCAGGTTGGATTTGTGTGGACGTCATGAGAAAATATTTTATCCAAATTCAACTCAATTCTTATAGTAAATAATATGCGATTTTGTTTCGGGTTAGATTTGAATTTGAAACTTCATACTCAGACCTCACTCAACCCGACATGACACCACCCAGCCATCATATAAATATTAATTTATAAAATTAATAATGAGATAAAACCTTTACTAAGTTAACATTGATAATGGTCCAAAATTTTTCAAATAAAAATAATAAATTTGATTAATCTGAATAAGTTTAATATAGTCTATATATTAAATTATCTTTATCCAAGTTTATCCATGAAAGGTGGACTTGATGGGCCACGCCATTTGAACAAGTCCTCTATTTACTGAAGCATGTTTTCTCTTTCTCTAACCAATGGGTTAATCAGACTCAATTAGATGAAATGAAATCAATTTATTTTATTATAAATTTTATAAAGCTAAATAATTGAAACCTCTCGTTAATACATTAACTACCTTTAAATGTTTTACTAATATAATTATTATTTTCTCATGTTTAATTTCAGTTATTTTTTCATTTTTCCATCCAAATACATGATATATTCACAAAATTACTTTTATCTTCATTCTTTACACATGTACCTTATTTTCATATCTTATAGTATAATTAATTTCAATTTATCTCGTTGTGTTTGTTATTTTTTCCTCTCTATTGCTTTCGATCTTCATTCATTGATTTCTTTTTATTTATCATCCTAACATATTTTAGAGTCTACCTTGTTTATTTTTGTTTTTATAAAATTTTTCAAATATTTGTTAATCTCTTGCAAACATGAAAATTAAAATTTTAGTGCTCATATACTTTATTTCTCTCCTTTATTTATGTCTATGTTGAAAACTAAATAGAAAATCATATTGAATAATTATTTGTGTTTTCGACATCTTCTCCTAGAATTTCTAGGCAAAATATGAAAGGAAAAAACAAAGATTGATTTTCTTAATCACTGCCAATTTTAATTAATAGATCTTTTCATTTTACACTAAAACAAGAATTAAAATATTAATTAGTGAAAACCAATTCTGCAATTATTTTGCTCATGTTTCATTTTTTTCTTGATAATAATCTTCCTCATATCTTAGATAATGAGTATTATTGTTGGCATAATCCTAGATTATTATTATTATAATTTTGAATATTCTAATTGATGTAATAAAATTAATAAAGTTTTCAATCAATTCGTGTCTGGACACATATTTTCAAAAAGATCATTACAAACCAAATGAAGAAAAAATAAAAAAAGTGGGAAGTGATCTGACAAGTTGGCAATGGCAGCTACCAATAAAGAGAGAAAAAGTTGATGAGAATATTTAAAAACAGTAAGTTCTATTTATGGATTTGTACATTATACAGTTATTTTATTTTAGACGTTGCTGAACTTATCTTTAAATTCTGGGTTCTCCTAAATTTTAAAATGTTCTCAATACTTTCCTGAATTTATTTAAAAGTTCTCAGTTTCTCCCTGAATTTATCTTTAAACTCCAGATTCCCCCCTAAACTTTGAAATGTTCTCAATGCCCCTCTGAACTTGTCTAAAAATTCTCAATTTTCCCCTGAATTTGTTCAAAAGTTTTCAATTTGGAAAGAGAAATCTGATTCAGGTGTTAAATAGATGAAGAACGATTTAGGGATTTGAACTTTTGTAACGTTAGAATA
>CATIWQ010193871.1:0-42306 GCA_949673415.1 Euphorbia schlechtendalii | reverse complement strand
AAGTAATGGCTTTCTTCATGCTCTTACCTTCTTCTCTTCTCAAAACTACTTCGCTCACCCCACTAACCTTTAATTCTACTATCTCATTCATTATCCACTTTCCTTTGTGTCTCAAATCTCAATTCACGGTCGGGAAAAATTCTCGAGTTCGGATTGCACTTCGCGTTACCGGATTCACATCAGAATTAGAGTAGTTTTCAACCATGTAGTGTTCATATTGAATGACGTATTTCTTGGGATTCCGGTCACGATAAATCCTCCACATACTAAGCCCGTATCCAAGGAAACTACATCTCTACCATCACGACTGCCTATTAGGAGGTGTTTGTGAGATTATAATTTCAGGAAGTCCAATGCTAAAGACATGTCTATTGTTTGAAATTCTAACTATCGGGATTCAAAAGATTTGTTATTTACGGTCCTTTTTTGGATTCTTTGTTTTAAAGATTTGTTATTTATCAATTTTTTGGGTTCTTTATGCCAAAGATTTGTTATTTGTGATAATTCGTACCAAAGATGATTTCTTGGTTTTAGTTACATGGTAGGAATGTGTAATTGATTAGTATTGAACTGTATGTTTTATTTTTTAAAACTATGAACAGGCAGAAAATGTGATTGATTAGTATTGAACTGTATTTACTGGGGGATTTTATGGAAATACAGTAAATAAGCAAAATAATTAAAGGTCGTACCATGTGTCAATTTTGCAAAGCTTATTATATAAAATTAATTTTTTCTTTCTACGGGAATCTTCTTTTCTAATCTTTTCTTTATATTCCTTTCAACAATTCAATTTTTTTCACCCTTTTTGTAGCCTCATCCGTGTTCATCTTCTGCTCTTTTTAATTGACAAAGTAGTCGCAATTTCCTCCTCCTCTCCGCCTCCTCTCTCCACCGCCACATCTCAAATCTGCTTCACATCCCGATGTCGTGTCGCTTCTCCTCTCTAATTATCGCCGCATCTTGACTCCGCTTTTCATGTCGTCATCGATCATTTAGTCATTGATATGCCGATCTTGACGCTTATTCGTCGTCGATCTATCAATGTTATGGCTTCTCCTTCCTCAAAACGATCTATCGATCTCATGACTTCTCCTTCCTCAAAACCGATCTATCGATCTTAAGGCTTCTCTTTCCTCAAAAGGATCTATCGATCTTATGGCTTCTCCTTCTTCACAACCGATATGTCGATCTTAAGGCTTCTTCCTCAAAATCAAAGCCTCATAAATCGTCACGATTCCTAGTGCCTTTGCATTAGTAGATTCGAAGAATACAATATTGGTATGTAATATGTTTATGAGATTTAATCTATTTCTTTAATCTAATCTGAAGTTCTTTCTTACATAATGGACCTGCCTTTGGTCTCTTCTTTTCCTTTTATTTTCTACTTTGTTTGGTCCTTTTAATTTACAAAATGGCTTTGATGTTGTAGATCTTAATTAAATGTTTGGTCTATTTATTAGATTTTTTTATCAGCAACTTCTTGTTATTTGTTTATATATTAAACACTTCTAGTCTCCTTTGAATAGATTTGAAGTAGATTGATTTATTACTCCATGACGATGATGATGATCTTGTGTTTATTATTCATTTTTTATCATTTTAGTTTCTAAGCTTCATCTTTAGAAGAAGTTCGTAATCGTATCATGACGATGATCGATCTGTGATTTCTTTTATGTGTTTTTCTTTTTAATTCAGTATTCTGATTGTCGTACACCAAGTATAACAACTCGTATACCAGGTATAACAACTCGTATACTTAGTATAACACCACTTGTACTAGACATAATAACTATTATACAAGTTACAATGTCTTTATAACTTGATTTGTGCTACGAAAATCGAGTACGATAACAGAGTTGTTATACATGCATAAGCCCTTTACAATATGATTTTTTTCTAAAAATCTGAGTATTGTCTTCAGACATGAGACTATTATAGCTGTATACCAGGTATAACAACATATTTGAAAAACTCAATGAATTTGGAAATGCACAACAATCTTCTGATATTAAACCAGAGCTTGAAATAGTAGGAAGAACCTCAACTAAGAAAAAGCTTATTAAAGTTGAGCTTGAAAGTTCATAGATTTTGAGTCGTACTAGAAGGACAACAAGAAGAACGGTTGCTGAAGTGAGAAAAGATGAAAAAAACATGTTATCTTACAAAGAACTCAATATATTGTAACTTTGTGTGAATTTCAATGAGCTTTATACTAGGTATAATAATTTTTATACCAGGCATTATATCATGTATAACATCTTTTATACCAGGTTTAACATTTATTATGATAAGAATTAGTTGTTTATATTGGCAAGGTAACAGATTAAAATCAATGAAGATGTATCTAAAACGAAGATATGTTACCATTGAAGCCAATCTCTCATTAAATTACAAAGAATATAAAATTGTTATAATATACTTGGTATAATAGTTATTATACCAATTATAATTATCAACATACCTAGTATAATAGCTCTTTTATCAGGTATAAGGCATTCATAATATGATTTTAGTGTAAATTTGAGTATTGTCTTCGAATATAAGAATGAAATAGTTTGTATACCAAGTATAACCACTAGTATACCAAATAAAATAACTTGTATACCAGGTATAACAGCTTGTATACCAAGCATAATGCCTTCATAAAATAATTTTGTTACGAAATTGAATATAGTTTAAAAATTAATAAACCTGAACCATGCCAATGCAAAAAGAAGGTAAAAGAAAAAACAGAATCTTTAAAAATGGGTAAAGTGAAAATATTTTGCTGTAATGGTAAAAATAAAAATATTTTACCTAAAAAAGAGGATTCACTTGTATTTCTCTATTTACTGGCAGAACAAAGAAGATAAAATTCTAGCCTTGTCCAACCGGGCCTTGTATTTTTATAGGAAGGACTGCAGAGAGATTTAACAAAGTTAAATTCAGAAACAAGCTCACTAACAAGACCTATTTAACACCACAACAATCATTCTTTGTGTCATGTGTAGCTACCATAATATATAAAATACATAACACAAATACGAGACACCAACATGATTTACTAATCCTTATTCACGTACTGACATTCTTACAAATATACACTTGTTACTTTAGTCTAAATTACAAATGGACATCCCGAAGTGGCAAATTCTAATAAATTTATGGAAGTGCAAACATATAAATAACAAAAAATATACAAAGTATATTTCTAAATGTTAGCAAAATCTTATCACAAGTACATATCGACTACCTTCAATTATACAAGAGCCAGATATAATTACTAAAGCAAGCTAAAGAGTACACATATCCTACAAGTTACTTTGTATTAAAAGAACATGACCCAAACGTCCCACAAAAAAATTCTAAGGTTTTTACTCTTCAAAATGCTTTTGAAAAGCCAAAATTTTTACGCTTTGTAAGGTTTCATCATCTTTTAGCATATCTGTAGGATCAAACATATCCTGCTTAGAGGGCTGTCGCAGCGAAAAGCATAGACTAGGCAAAATCGGTGATATTATTGAACCATGCAGCTTCCTTATAATTGGTGAGAGATGTATCAATCAAGCTTTCAAATAATAAAGCAATTGCATTGAAATAAATAAAGAAATATATATAAAAAGTAACTCTCAAAAAAGAAATACATAAAAAGAAGGCAGAAGAGTTACTCAAGATCCAGGCAATAAGCGACCATTATACATCTTATCGAGTAGTTGGCGTGCATCGGGCCTCCTTAGAAGACCTTTGTTGTTTGGTAAACCAGTGCCTAAACAAACAGGGCAAACCAGTTTCCCCCTACCTGCACACCAAACACTAGAACTTTATTTACTAATATTGAACATAATATCAAAATACAAGTATATGTAATGGGAAGATTCTTGCATTGAAATGAAAATTCTGAGTGTCATCTTTCATAAATGTGAAGGATGAACTCAATTTCAAGCAACTGAATATCGTACTGTTCGATGCATTTTTTTAAGTCTGATCAACAGTCTCTAACCTGTTTTTTACTCATTTGTATCATCTCATAACATGGCCTAATGGTAAACAGCTCTATCAAAATCCTACAACTCATGTTTCTGACAGCATATTACATGTTCAAAATATTTTATATTGAAAAAAACTGCCCAAGTCCTGATTTAAAAAAGGGTAAATTTCAAAAAAGTACCGTGTGGTTCGGACCTTTTTTCAAAATGGGATTTGTGATATTACGGGTCTCAAAAGGGGGCCTGAGGTTTCTTTCCGTTAGCAAATAAGGGATTTTCTACTAATGCCGTCAAAAATGATGACGTGGCAAAGGACAATTTAGGAAAATCCAATCTTTCTTCTTCTTCAACCGCTTATAACCCTAACCCCAAATAATCTTTCACCCTCCCTGACTCAAACACTCCACCGTTGTCTTGTTTCCACCACCAATCCCTTCTTGAACAGTTCTTCCACCATCAACAATATCCTTTCCACTATCAACACTAAATTTATCAAATCCAGCCTCTAAAACCATCGCTTTATCAATTCCCATCTCCGGAGGAGACACAACAAAGCCATCTCCGGTGAAGCATCATCTGAAACCCTAGCATCATCTACTCTCCATTCCAGTAAATTTAAACATTAAACAGAAACCCAGCAAACAAATTGTCAAAATTACAAAAATGCAAAATTGCCAAATGAGAAAAAAATTACTATACTTTCCAACAGCATAAAAGCACAGATATAAACCTGCATTCAACGATTCGGTAATTGTCCACTTAAACTAAGACCCTGCAACAATTATCAAAATACCCAAACTTGTTTTTGAATCGGATCAAATATACAATATTAGCTAAATTGTACGATTAAATGAGTCAAAAAAAGAAACATGAAACAAATAGCAACTACTAATTGAAAACAGAAATGGGTGAAAGAAATAGGGATGGAGAGAGAAAGAGACAAGGAGAAGTAAGCATTGAAGGTAATAAATGGAAAATTGTGGCTCCTATCCTATTTCACTCACATGCATTCAACATTTCAGTAATTGTGAATAAAAACTGAACCCCAACAAGACTTATCACAATACCCTTCATCGTAGCCGGGAACGAACTCACCGCACCAATTCACCGCCGAGCACGACGAAATGATTTTTCTAGCACTCTTCAGATCTCAGTTTTGCTGCCTGAGCAAATCACATTCCGGTAACCGATGCTTGTTTAGCGCCGGTGGTGGTTGGAGTGGGGAGATATACAGTTAGGGTTTGAGAGAAGGGGGGAGATAATGAAGAAAATAGAGTTTTCCTAAAATGCCCCTCACCACATCATCATTTTTAACAGAGTGAATGGAAAAAAGTCCTGATTTGATAATGGTGAAAAACTTCAAACCTCCTTTTGAAACCCGAAATATCACAAGTCCCCTTTTGAAAAAGGTCCAAACCACACTGTACTTTTTTTAAGTTTACCCTTTAAAAAAAGACCATGCCTAAAAGATATATTTCATAAATGAATCTTAATATTTAGACGGTTATTATTAACCATGATAGCTTCAAAGTCATAATTGATTCATGTCACTAAATTGCTGTTAAGAAAAAGAACTCAAAATTTTCAACCAAACAAGCACGGTCTTGACAAATTGAGGGCCCTAGACAAAATAATATAGAAATTATTAAAATGGACCCTCGTTAAAAAATTATGATAAAAGTTAATTATTTTGTAGAAACTAAGATTTGATCCTATAACCTCTTATATCTATAACAAATTACTTACTGATAACTTAGTAAATAAATCCTATCCAAGATGGGAATCCCGAAAATCCCTCCTCAAAATAGAGATCGAATTACACATGGATTATTTTATAGATAATATTAAATACAATCTTTATCCAACTAAGACTTCTAATCCTAATCAATTTAGGACTCATTGAGGCCTATATAAAGGCTCTAAATCTCAAAGGTATGAAATCTAATTCTTGATTATTATTATTCTCATCCTCCTTTCTTAATTAAGTCGCTAATTTAAGCATCGAAGAGGCTACGCCGATCACACGACTAGCCCCCATAACCTTATTTTGTCTTGCAAATACACAATTCGGCCAAGGCAATATACAATTCAACTTCAAAGATTGGAGCATAAAGCCAACTTTTATTTTCTGATTATTCATTGATGCGGTGAGCGTGGATACGACTTTCAAAAGTCTCAATTTTTCTATTGATGCAACAACAAAGAGATAAGCCAATATCCCAACTCTATTTTGATAATTGGAAATCAAATTCCAATTGTCGACCACAAGCATGATTTATTTCATTCCTATATATATCCAATTAATGGTCCTATTGACATGGTTAATTGACCTTTTTTCCATTTATAATTTGAATAGTGAAATTGGAATGCAAGATTTCACGAAAAAAAAATTAATGACATGGGAATGGTTTATTTGCCTATTTGCTTATGATGATTCAAATATGACCAAAGTTCTACTCGGCCAAGCTGCAAGCTTCAACGACATGCTATTTATTTACTATTCTAATCACATACATATTCGTAACTAATAAATATTATCTAAGTATATAATTATATACTAACAGCTCATCAGCAAGAAAAAAAGTTTGTTACTTTTTGCTAGGAGATATCAAATTACATTACATTGTTTCAACATACTCGTGCAAAGAGAACACGACATCATTCATTAAACACACTCAAAGAGAGAGTTGATATCTTTATAAAAATCACATGTCGACTAACCAGCCCTGAGGCACAATACTGCCAATCATAGATGATAGGCCTATAAAAAACTGTAAGAAATAGTCCAATGTAGCATATCACATAGCCAACGAGTCAAAAGTGGACCTATTTAGACATTCACATCGTCACACGATGATAATTGCATGGATATCATATTCGTCTTAATGAGTATGTCAAAACGATGAAATCCTACAAAAAGGTTTGCAAAGCAAAGAAGCATATTCAACCTTAAAAGGCTTCAAACAGTCTAAGGGAGAGACTTCTGATAACTCAGGAAATAAATCCTATTCAAAATGGGAATCCCGAAAATCTCTTGAGATCGAATTACACATGGATTAACTTATAGATAATATTAAATACAATCTTTATCCAACTAAGACTCCTAATCCTAATCAATTTAGAACTCATTGAGGCATATATAAATGCTCTAAACCTCAAAGCTATGAAATCTAATTTGTAATTATTATCCGCCTCTTTTCTTAATTCTGTCACTAATTTAAGCATCAGAGAGGCTACGCAGGTCACACGGCTAACCCCTCTAACCTTGTGTTGTCTTGCAGATACACAATTCGACCAAGGCAATACACAATTCAATTTCGAAGATTGGAACATAAAGCCAATTTTTATTTTCTAATCTTTCACTTACCAATTCATCTACCACTAATTATTGTTTATTTTTATCTTTATAAAATTAACTACTAAGATTATTTTTAAAAAATTATTTTTAGGGCCCTTTCGACATGGGCCCTGCAGCCAAGACCCAAGGAAATGGGAAACCAGAGACTGACAAACTATAATGAGAAATGCCTTTACAGTTCTAGTGCTGAACTTTTAGCACTACATCAGATGAAAAAAATATGTACCATAACAGTTGGGGCATTCTGTGAACTCATAAACATCTTTAGCACGTTTTCTGTTGAGAGCTTTCCATTTTCCTGTACCGCCACACATATCACCTACATAGAGAGAAATAAAAAAAGTACATTAAACATTTTACAGGATGAACATTAGAGATTTATATTCTCAAATTGCATCTATAGGTGGATGGGGGAACAATTGAAGATAGCCAGAAAGAAAGATGATTGAAAATGTTTAAAATGTATGAAACACAGAATGTAATAAAGGTTGAACCCATGCAAATTAAGAAAAGTAAAAAATTATAGGTAATTTCTAGAATGTTATTGGTGTTATTTACCCTATATCAGCAGCAACCTATGTGTAGTGAGCAAATTTGTACGATATTTTGTCTTTTAATTGGTGTAATATTATATGTAGTGTGTGAATTTGGTTGTGCATGTATGTGGCTTTAATTCGCAATAGGTAATTGCTTATGTACTATTGATTTGCGGTACAGATATTTAAAGGAATAAGCAAGAATTTCAGAAAATGACTCTCAATCCAAACAAGCCATTAACCAAATAGCTATAATTAAGCAAACTCAATCCCATAACTAGATTCTAGGACCATAAAACTTGTTGGATCATAGATGGCTAAAGAATAATTTTTACAATACAAGGAAGAAATGACAGAAAGCTAAAACTCAACCAGAATAGCGTTAAGATAAGTTTCTTGGAGTTGACTCTCAAATCTATCAAAGTTGTATATCAATCTGCTAGTACTTGTGAGAATGTCTTATAGAAACAATAAGGGCTCGTTTGGTTGGCGGAATAGGAGAAAAACGAATGGATAAAGGTGGAGTGTTTGACTAGAGTCCATCGTCGGGATGAAATAACTATTCCGAGCTATCATACAACCCATGGAATAGCTATTCCCTTCTCGAGGGGAGGAATAGCTATTCAATGGGTTGTATGATAGCTCGGAATAGCTATTCCATCCCGACGACGGACTCTAGACCATAGTTGTTAAAGGCACGCCTCGGGCGCGCCTCAAGCGCGCTTGACGTAGGGCGCCACCCTTGGCGCCTCGACATAGCACAGGCGGGGTGGTGTCCAACAGGCGCGCCTCATGAGCGCCTTTGAGCACCTCACAGGGGCGCCTCAGAGAGGCGCTCGCCTCACGGACACTTCTATCTTAAGGGGGTTAATTTTGCATAATTATGTTTTTTACATCCATTTTTGAGAGTTTTAAATAATAATATAAGGCTAGATATTCCTAATTCAATTCTTATTATGGCTAAATCAACTCAAGTATAGATATTCTTAATACAACATGCAAAATTTACATATATATATACCTCCAACAATTCTTTTTAATGGTTTTAACTTACTTTAATATATTTTCCATCTATTTTAAGAGTTTTAATGAAAGAAATATAGTGTAGATATTTGTAATTCAATTCATTTTTAAGGTTGGATTAATTCAAGACTATATATTCTTAATGTAATATGTCAATTTTACATGCATATTTACCTCTAACAATTCTCTTAGTTCTTTTTTGTTATGTTATTGCATCTAACTTCACAAGAAAAATAATTTTTGTAAATTTTTGGCTCCTGAGGTACCTCAGGCGCTCACCTCGCCTTCGGGCAAGGTTAGCCCTCTTGCGCCTAGCGCCTCTAACAACTATGAGATTTTCCTGAATTCTAATTACACTCAAACACAGCCTAAATTAAGCTTGGCAAAAGGAAAGAAAGAGAGGAAATGGGAAAAGAAAAGAATACATTGGGATAATGGAGGAGTAATTTTAACAATGTTGCTTTTAACTTCATCAACGGCATATAGTTCACCATCTTCAGAAACACGGATTTTATAAGGAACCACTCCAATATCATTCCCCTCCACAACAGTCTCAACTAAGTACCCTTCTTCAAACTGAAGAACATTCGCATCTGCTTGAAAACAACACAAACGATAGATCATATCTCCTGATAATCCAAACAATAAGAATCCCCAATATCAAAAAGTAAATCGCAAAAACGAAAAACACAGATCAAGCAACCTGATTGGGGTGTCTTAGAAGAAGACCTAGCCGTCCATTTGAGAAGAGTAGACAAGTGCTTAATCAGCGGCCCTGACAAACACAAATCTCTCTCTCTTTAGAACTCAAAAATAAAATCAACAAGACCATTTCGCAAACCGCAACGTAATATCATGACCAGTTAAAACGAGAAAGCAAAACGAACAGCAACAAATGACAGCAGGTGGAAATGAAGAAGGATGAATCAAAGCAAGTTAAATAAGAAAAACAGAGAAGAAAGAAAAGATATAGAGACAAAGAGAGACCTGAAGGAGCAGAATGAGCTTGAAAAGCAAGCAAAGGTAATAGCAAGAGCAAGACAACAGAAGCAAAAGGGAGAAGCGGTCTTCTCATGGTAGAGAAGATGAATTCTGAAGAGCGTAGAAACTGGATTTGTATGTACGAAGGAAGGAAGGAAGGAAGTCTTGTGGAATGGTAGTACAGCTAAGCACTCGCTGGACTGGAACTGCAATAGTAAAGAAGGAGAAGAAGAATACCGGAGAGAGAGTGCAGCTTTTCTATCTTTTTCTCTCTCTTTCTTTTTTATTGTTTTTCTGTTCTTCAAAATTCAACTATAAAATTCTCTTTTGCATTTTAAAATTCGAAGTTCCATTTTTTGTTGATTCTAATTCAAAACTTTGCCGAAATAACTTGTTCATTGAGCCGGTTCGAATCCGGTACCATGGAACGGATTTAGACACTCATTCTTGTATACCCGAAGAATAATTTATTACATATATATTTCTAAGTTATTTTTAATAATTCTTTTAGATTTTTATGATTTTAATATATTATAATGTAAATTTAATTACAATAAATATTATTATAATAAAATATTTAAAAAATATAATTAACTTTTAAAACATATTTATTTAAACTTTTATATTTTATTTTTATTCATCATTCAAAATATTTTAATAAAAATTACACATATCTCTTTTTAAGTACAAAAGAACAAGAAAAACATGTTTTTAAAAATTACATTTTTGTTCAATAGTTTTACTTAGGCCTTGTTTGCTTCATAGTTTTTTCATAGTACGGTATGGGTCTAACTTAAATTCACTTGTTTGGTTGTACGGTTGTTTTCATAGTACGATTCTCTCATGATTTTTCATGGTTCCAAGAACCATGAAAATAGAACCACGGATTTGGTGATTCTCCATGGTTCTCATTTAAATCAAACTAAATTTTAAAAAAACCATACCATACCGTACAATCTATCCAAACACAAAATTTTAAAAGAACCATACTATACCGTACCATATTGATGTCATGGGATCCAAACTGCTAGATACCTATAAGACAATTAAAGTTAGAGGACTAGGTCGGGGTCTGTTAGGCGTAACCACTCCGATGGTAAAGTTAACTACTGGGGAAAATAGCAAATATAATGTGAGCAATGTAATAGTGAGTTTTTCGTACCTTACTCCTCAGTGATTCTGCTCTATAAATGGAACCATGTGACCGTTGTCATCCATGTGGGAGTTACATTTGAGGTCTTAATGAGCCTGTTTGTAACGGCTCCAACGGCTCTTTTCTCCTTTTGAATGCTTGTCACATGGCTCTCTCTGTGGAAACCATGTGTCCATTGCCTTTTTGGGCTATTTATGGGCTTGTGGGTCCATCTAATATATATTATGTTATCAGATGTCCCTCCCCCGATGTTGTACGACTCCTTCCAAGGGTCGGTCGACATTATTTTGTTATTGCAGTTTGATGTTACGACTTGGTTTTGGAAAAATATGATAGGATCGGTTCAGAGGACCGACCCTAAATTTCTTTGGTGAAAAGAACCGTCATTGATTGTAATATAACATGTACGATGTGCCAACCCTAATCCTCGTTGGGGTTGAAGACCGACGCTAGTTTGTAGCATGACGGGTTTGGAAGTCTGACCCTTATTCCTTTAACAAACAGTGTTGTCGTTGTTTAGTTGCTTCGTTTTAATGAGCCTCTCCTCAGTCGCACTTTTATCTGAGAAATGTCTATCCCTTGTTCGCCTTCAATTTCTTTAGGATTTTCGAATATTAAAATTTTCTTATGGCGCGTGATTTACACGCGCGACCTTTGTTTGTTTGGCTTGTTTAACAAGTTACCCCTTTGTATTTCCCGCAATTAATCATGTAATCATTGCGCCTTTTGAATTTTAAATTTCTCTTTTCCCTAAACCTTATAAGAGAGGAATAGTAACCTCTTTCCACTTTTTGCGCACTCTCTCATCTTGCATCCTTTCTCCGAAATTACTGTTGTTCTTCATTTCACTTTTCTAGTAAGTTTTCTATACTTTCCCAACATGAACAAATTCATAGTTTCTTCTTCTTCTTCTGATTCCTCCATAAATAAAGACACGCACAGCACCTCCGCTCATTCCGCTCACCCTATTGATGCCATTCCCTTAAGGTCATTTCATGAGGGGGGTAACGCAGGAACCTCCGTCGCTGCCCCAGCAACCCTTCTTTAACTTTTTCTCCAAACTTCTCTCAAATTCTTATTCCATTTACCCTTGAAAACTTCCTCCTGTTGATTTGGGTCTTTCTTTCTTTATTCCTAAACCCTCCATGAATAGACCTAAGATTTCAAAGGTGAATCCCAAATCTGATATTTTGGTCCATTCAGACTTCACAGTAGAGGAGGTGAAACACTATATGGATATTCTCTGCCTTAAACCGGGTCTTCTTGGGTCAGTTCCTACATCGGACGATACTGTTGATAAGCCCCCCGAGAAAACCATGGCTATATATGTTCAACATATTTAGCGAGGCTTACACTTGCTTTGTAGCCAAGCCGTTGCGGATATAATGAGGGAGTTCCACAGAAGCCCGCCTTAGTTAACTCCTAATTCCCTTCTAGAATTGTTCTTCTGGATAAATTATGTAAGGATTTGACAATTTGGCTAGATAAAACGGTATTTAGGCGGTTTTTTCTTCCTATTCAAACCAAGGGGGAAAATCTTTTGTATTTCGCTCTCGCTCACTTTAAAATGTGACCCATTTTGAAGAAAAAGGAGTCAGTTTGCTTCCCAAAATCTAAATGGTTTTGGGTTCATCTAGATGAGGGGGCACAAGCGGTTCACAAGAATGCAATGTTTCAAAAGGGATTTCCTTTCCCCACCGCCTGGAATCGGGTGCATGGTAACCTATCTTCTTAGAAAGAAGATGGTCAGCTAGTTTAGCTTCAAGGGAAAGCGGTGCATTTTCTTGATCAGATGGAGGTGAATAGGTTGAATTAGATGGATGTTGTGCGTGTGCTTAACAATCCTTCTCAATACAAATATGCCGAGATCGCCCCACGAATAGTGGATTTGCTTCCCATAGGCGACGAGCCAAGTAAATTTCTTTTATTCAACCTTTAATTCCTTTTGACTATTTTGGTTTTTATGTAGGTATGTCTAATCTTGTGCCGTTCCACTTTATGCTAGCAGCCATGACCAAGAAAAGAGGCGAAAAGAAAAGTTGTAGAATTACATTAGCCGGGGTGGGAGAAGTTCCACCGATTGTAGCTGAGACCAATGCCTCTTCTAGCTATGTACTTGAAGATATAGAGAATTATCAAGCCGAACCTTTTGAAGCAGAGCAGGGGAATAAAGGTGCGGACATAGGTACTCTTCCGACCGAAGTTGAGAATGCTACTATGGTGGAGGATTCTATAACCGAAGCTGTTAAGCCTGAAGCTAATGCATCCATCCCTGGTGAGAAAGTGGTCGAGCCTGAAAGTTCGATCAAGGATAATGAAGCTAAGCGGGCAACGAAAGGAAAAGCACCGATGACTGAATATGAGGTACAAATTCCTTTGGAGCCGCTTGTGATCGAGGTTCTTACATTCGATGGAATGAAAAGGCTTGCCCAAAGGACAGCTATCCTCTTCCAAGTATAGATCCTTTAGTAGATGCGACAGTAGGCTTTGAGGCACTCTCCATGTTAGATGCAAAGGCGGGTTATAATCAGATAGCAATGGCGGAGAAGGATGTGGAAAAAACCTCATTTATCATGGATGAAGGAACATATTGCTACAATGTTATGCCGTTCGGTTTGAAGAATGAGGGTGCGACCTATCAAAGGCTGGCAAACAAAGTTTTTGAGGAGCTGATGGGAGTCAAGGTCGAGTTGTATGTAGACGACATGGTGATTAAGAGTAGGAGCATCGCCGATCACCCAAATGATGTTAAGGAGGTCTTACACCAGCTCAATAAGTTCAATCTAAAACTCAACCCGGAGAAGTGTACGTTCGGTATCTCGACGGGAAAATTCTTAGGCTATTTGGTGTCTCAGCGAGGGATCGAGGTAAATCAGGATAAGATAAAGGCCATAATGGATCTTGCACCTCCAAAAACTTTGAATGATGTGTAAAAACTGAATGGGAAAATCAATACCCTCGGTCGGTTTATATCTTGCTCGGCTAAGCGATGCTTACCATTCTATACAAAGCAATTAAGGGTACCAAGAATTTCAGTTAGACAGAGGAATGAATGATGGCGTTTGAAAGTTTAAAGACATTCTTTGCTTCACCACCACTTTTGAGCCACCCCGTCCCAGGAGAAACATTGTATCTCTATGTTAGCACCTCAGAGGAGGCCTTAGGAATAGCCCTAATTAGGGAAGAGGGTAATGAGCAGTACCCGATATACTATTGTAGCAAAGTCTTAAAGGATGTGATGTTAAGATACTCTCGGTTAGAGAAGGTCGCTTACGTAGTAATTATTGCTTTAAAGAAGTTGAGGTATTATTTTCAGTAGCACACCATTATGGTTCTCACGGACTTAGCCTTAAAGAAGGTTTTGCAGAAACCAGAAACCTCAGGAAGAATAGAAGAGTGGGCGCTGAAGTTAATGGAGTTTGATGTCATATTCGAACCAAGGAAGGCACTGAAGGGCTAGATATTGACAGATTTTGTTCAAGAAGCACCGACCGTACCTGATAATGAGTTCATGAAAGAAATTTGGAGAGTTTTCATTGATGGAAGTTCCACAAATGGAAAGGGTGGCGTAGGTATTCATATGCAAGGCCCCGGTGGAATTATGATCAATCAAGCTGCATGATTATCTTTTGTAGTGACAAATAACGCGACAGAATATGAGGCATTCATCCTTGCGCTCAAAATGATAAAAGTAATAAATCCAGACTGAGCTCGCATCTGTAGTGACTCAAAATTGGTAGTAAACCAACTAGGCGAAGGATATGCGACCAAGGAACCATCCATGTAGCAATAACTGATTGTAGTTAAAGAGTTGATAGAGGAAATCAAGATAAATGGGATGAAGCTAGAGGTCTTTCATATCTCAAGAGCTCATAACTATGAAGTAGATAGATTAGCAAAAGTAGCCTCGAACCCAAGTGGAGAAAACTTGATATCTTGTACAATTGCATATATCACAAAGCTGACTGTACCGCCCCATGAGACACTTGTAGTGGAGATCGAGGGAGAACCAAAGGGAGAAGAATGGTATGATCCAATCAAGAAATATTTAGTCAACTCATCTTTACCAGAAGATCAGATTGAGGCTCTAGAAAATCATAAGGAAATCCTTTCAGTATTCCATGATTGGAGATTATTATACCGAAGGTCATTATCCCAACCATGGAAGAAGTGCCTCGGAAGAAGAGACGCGGACTATGTGTTGAGAGAACTTCATGAAGGAATTTGTGGTGGTCATGAGAAGAAGGACTTCATTGTAAGGAAGGCTCGGCTTTAAGGGTTTTTCTGGCCCATGATGGAGTTGGATGCGAAGGAAATGGTGCAAAAATGCCGAGCTTGCTAAGCCTATGCTCAAAATATAAGAGCTCCGCCTATTGAAATGACAGTCATCAAAGCGACATGGCCTTTTTAAACCTGGGGAAGATATAATAGGACGTCTACCAGTGACTTAGTATCAAAAGAAGTGGATAATAGTGGCGGTTAATAATTTTTCAAAATGGGTAGAGGCCGAGCCCATATCAATTATATCGCCCAATCAAGCAATCTAATTCTTTAACAAGAATATCATTACCAGGTACGGCATTCCGCATACCATTATAATTGAAAATAGCACGCAATTTCAGTGCAAGGCTTTTAAGGCATATTGTGAAGGCTTGCACATCAAGTTAAGATTCTCCTCTATGTCTTACCCACAATGTAATGGCATGATTGAGGTTACCAGTTGAACTATCATTGATGGAGTAAAAATCAGAATTCTCAGTAACGGATCAACATGGGTGGACAAGCTACCAAATATTTTATGGTCATATCGAACGACCCCAAGAACAGTAATAGGAGAAACGTTGTTCGTTTTAACTTTTGGAACAGAGCGGTCGTACCGGTAGACATTGGGACCCCCAGTGAGTGAGTGTCCCACTATGTCAGCCAAGAAGATAATGCAACCAAGTTAAGAAACAATCTGGATGCCCTTGAAGGGTGACGAGATCTAGCTTACCAAAGAATGGCGGTTTATAAGCAAATAATAGCATCGGTCTTTAATAAACATGTCAAACCCCAGACCTTCCAAGTGGGAGAGTTGGCCCTTAGAAATACAGAAGCCTAAAAAACAAGGGTCGGTCAAGGGAAGTTTGGGATCAATTGAGAAGGACCATATAAAGTTACTCAAAACATCAACCTAAATACTTACAAAATTCAAGATTTAGAAGGCAACGTCTTGCTTCAAACTTGGAATGCAAGGGCGTTAAGGAAATTTTATGCCGGTCAATAAAAATGTTTTAATTACTTATATCAGATTAATAAGACTCCTTTCAATGATATACTTTGTTTAAGTTATTATTAGAGTGGTCTTATTCAAAAGAGAATGCCTATAAAGCCCCATTAAATAACAGTTATCATCAAAATGGAATTCTCAATCTCTTTAAAGCTTGTTGTTCAGTTAAAAGAGCGAACTTAAAGGTTCCCATTGCACAAGAACAAAGGAAAAACCTATTGTTTAGTCAAAAGAGCGACCCTAGAGGTTCCCATTGAACAAAAACAAAGGAAAAAAATTCATTATAATAAGTTCATTAAGTACAAAATAATGCTTTTAAAAGAAAAGTAATATTTACAAACAGATATAAAGCTAAGGAAGAGTGGAGGAGGCATCATCATTGATCTCTTCAAACTCGGATAATTGTGAGGTCGCCCATGAATGATAGGACGTGGCTTTTGCTTCTTCTTCTTCTTCTCCTTCTCCTTCTTCATGATTAATTTCCTCCTCGTTGATATCATCTTGATCAGGCTCTCCAAACAGCCAATCATCTTCCGCCCAAAATTGCATAGGGTCATCAAGACTAGGCTCAGAAAGCAAAGCGAGGGGGATCAAGATTTGCCTCGGGAAATAGCTCGTTAAGAAAATTGACGCGAAAGTTAACACAATAGCAGTTTCATTGATCCATCAGCCTCGTCTCTTTCTTTTGAAAATGATGCTTTAAGGCCTGATAGCGAGCTAGGGAGGACAAGGAAACACACTCGCTTTTTTGTACTGAAGCCTCGGCCTCAACCAACATGGTAGATTTTTCAGCTTCTTTCTCCTTCAAGGTTCTCTACAACTTTATTTTTCTCAGTTATTACCGCTACAGCATCTTGTTCTGCTCTAACAACAAACTTGCGAGCACGGGCCAACTCTTCTTCTAGTTTCAAATTAGCTTGAGTGAGCTCTTCCTTGGTCTTTACAACCGCTCTAAGCTCAGCCATAGTAACTTCCTTCATGGAAGAAAGCAGCTTATTGACCTCGTTCAGCCCCTTCTTCTCCTCTGTCAAGGATCAAATCTTAGCGCCTCTAGCCCGCAATTTCTCTTCCAAGAAGATGGAATGAGAAAAACAGTGAGATATAATGGCAATATTATGTAAGCAAAAGTTTTTAAGAGCTATATTCATAAATCTTGCGCTTGTAAAAAGCATACCTCTAATAAATGAGCTCGATGGCGAGTGGCAATTTTTTAGTGCTTTTCTTCTTGAGTGAAGTGATCTCAGAAGGAAAGCAGGTGAGCTCACCCAACTTAGAGATGACCTTGTCATTGTCCAGCTTTAAGTCATGGCCTAGCTCGGCCTCTCATGCCTAGAGGAAGAAATAAAGTGTGTAGGGGTGTAAGAATTATAAATAAACACATTCTTCTCCGTGAAATTCAAAGGGGCGTACTTGAAATATATCAGATGGCTCGTATGAGGCAAGTTTCATCTTTTTTTATAAGAGGAGAAGCCGAATCCACATCCTTCTCCGCCATTGCTACCTGATTATAACCTGCCTTCGCATCTAACATGGAGAGCGCCTCAAAGCCTGTTGTCGCATTTACTAAAGGATCTATACTTGGAAGAGGATAGATGTCCTTTGGGCTAGCCTTATTGAGGTCAGTATAATCGACGCACATTCTGTATATGCTATTCGGTTTCTTCACTAAAACAACATTAGCCATCAACTCAAGATATTTAACTTCCGTAATATGATCAATGCTTAGTAATCTCTCTATTTCTTCTGATATCGCCTGTTGTTTTTCAAGGCTATGATTACATCACTTCTGCTTAATGGGAGGCATATTCGGGCTGATATTTTATCTCATGCTCTACCACTGTATGAGGTACGCCTTCATGTCCATCGTATCCCAAGCGAATCTACTCCTTCAAGACTGATATCAATGCTGCTTTCAGCTCATCGAGAATATCCTTTGCAATTTTCAACTCCTTGCCATGCTTAATAATCAAAGTTTCTAGCTGCCCATGGGGTTTTGCTCTCTCCCTGTCTTCAATTTCCTTTATATGAGGTTCAACCCTTAAGGAATACATATATGTTTCTTGTATTAGCTTCTGATCTCCCTTCACTATGGCTATTCCCTTTGTTATCGGTATTTGCAATGCCAGATGATGCAAAAATATACCTAATTCTGAATCGCAAATTAATGGTCAACCCAAGATGACATTGTACGCAAAAGGCATGTCAACAATTAAAAACTCTACTCTCGACTTCCATTTTAGACCTTCATCACCAATTATGACTAGCAAAGTTATTGCTCCTAGAACTGGAACAGGTTACCCACCAATACCAATAACCAGGTTAGATTCAAGGTGTAGCCTATTCGGGTCAACTTGCAGGGCATTGAAGGTCGCCCTCGTTAGTATATTGACCGAACTTCCAGTGTCTACTAGTACTCGCTTGACTAGAAAGTCATTTATCTCCATTTCGATGACAAGTGCATCTGAGTGCGGTGCCGACCTTGATAAATGTGAAAAGCTGAACATCACTCCATTATCTCTATGAGTGTTGTCGATGCCTCTCGCAGTCTTACACTTCCTGTTGGTCGGTCCATTGACAATAACATTAATCACGCCTCTACGAGGTGGAACTTCTTGGTGCCTCTCTTCCCTAGCCAGGGGTTGGTTTTAATTGTAATTCTCTCTCCTCTCCTCCCTCGGTCAATGGGCCAAGAACTGATCAATCTTTCCTTCAGCAGCCCGCCTATTCAAATCCTGCGCCAAATGTCTACACTCCTTCGTATCATGACCTTCACATTTATGAAAATCACAATATTCCCCGGGCTTTCCAAGTCTTCTCGGTCTTAGAAGGTAATCAATGTGTTACCCCTACCTCTCTACCCAATATAATATCTCCTTCCTTGAGGCCCTTAATGGAATTAATTCTTTGGGAAAATCATTCCCTCTGTATTGTGAGCGACCCTAAGGTCATGACCTGCTTCCTGACACCTGACTTTGCTGGACTACAACTTTCGGGGTTCCCAACTATCGTTGATGTATATCATAGGCTACCTAACCTCAAGCCCTACTCATCATTCAGGCCAATGAGGTCGATCTCTTTGTAAATAGATCTTTCTTAAGATCGGCGCTTCTGGTACTCTAAGCAAGAATATCCACAACAACGTCCGCATTACAACACTTTATGTGCATAAGGGTCTTCTGAAATCTCTCAACGTAATCACCCAATGGCTCACTTTTTCCTTGTTTAAGCAGTTGTAACTCTTACACCGTTTTTGTCTGGGGAATTGATGTGATAAAAAAGTTGTAAAATTCCTTCGCCAACTCATTAAGTTATTAATGGATCCGGGTTTTAACGATTCGAACCAAAAAAATCCTGGCCCGATCAAAGTTGAGGGGAGTATTTGAACATCATAGAGTCAGTCGCTTCTGTTGTAAATAATCCCTGCCGAAAAGCTTTGACATGTTGAGTTGGGTCTCCTTCGCCATTGTATTTTGATAACGTCGGCCCTAGAAAAGAGGTATCAACTGCTTCAACCTCGGGCGTAATGGGGTTGATTCCTACATCAATGAACATCCCTCTGACACGCTTTAGAAATTTATTCAACAAAACCTCATCACCTTCCATTGTCGCTGGAATAGCACTCCCCAAAGGTTCGACTGTTGTTGTGCCGGCCTGAACTCTAGAAGGAACTCTCGTGGGTTCCCTTCTTGATGGTACTATGGAATGAACTGATGCTTGTGGGCTCGGTTGTCTGATGCGTTGAATGCTCCTGACTTCGGGTTTTTCTATTGCATGTATTATAATAGATGGTTAAGTGACCCTTTGTCCTACTCTGTAGCACCTATCATGATAATGATAATGGGCTGGCTCGTCATGTCTATGATACTCTTCTCGTACGGGAATGGCAGGACTTCTGGATCGTTATCTTTACTGGTTATCAATTATTGGCCTCACTCGCCTTTGGGAGTTTATGGGACTTCGGGATCGCTCCCTATTGATAAGTGTATAATTACACTTATTATCTTGATATTTTCAATCCTAAAACGATATGGTTTAAAGTCATTTTATACTTCATATAAAAGATATCACGTGGTATGTAGTTGTTTTTTATGCAAGTGCAGAAACTAGGTGAATCTTGGGAGTGAAATGATCAAAGATGGAATTCTATGCAAAAAGAGTGAAAAGGTGCAAAAAGATGCGTGGAATGCAAGGATTTGGCTTAGGATCGAAGTTGTCAAAGATCGGCAAAGTTGCAAAGAAGAACCATGAAGAAAAGCACATGTCATGATCGTGATTCCTGTTCACGATTGCACAAATCACTCCCGTGACTATCTATCGTGATTGTGACATATCATTCTTCACAAACAGAAAGTTACCTACTAATATTCACGATCGCAACATGTATGTCATGCTTGGGACTTGTGACAATTTTGGATAACTCTTCTCAACTTCCAACCGCTAGATAAGAACGATTAACCTCCATCAACTGTCAAATGAAAAGACACCTTTTTGGGGATAATGAAGCCACAAAAAGGTGCCTATCCATTGATGATAAGAATGAATTCTTACATCTAATCACAATGAAGATGATGTGACCCTTCACCAATGGACATGACTCTTCGTTTAGATAAATGCAACCCTTCGCACTCTATAAATAGGGTTAAATCCAACCATTTTTGTGAAATAGTAGTAGTGTGTAGATGGTGTAATGTGTATGACATATATAAAGAGTGAAAGATATATACTTCGCTAAGTTCAAAGTGTTAGAGAGAAAAATGTATAAGTGATTCGATTCTTGTTTCGATCACTAGATTTCTCCACATATTCGAGCGATTGTTGTATGAGTGTAATTGGAAAGCACTCATCAATAAAAGTTTCTGTTCTTCAACATTCATTTATTCAATATTCACAAGGAATAGCATCCTAATGGAGGTTCCGTACGAGTCGAGACCAAATTTAAAGTAGACGCAGGATTTGTGGGAATTGACGACTCCCATTAAAAGAGTGGATATGGTTTGATCAACTTTAGCTTTCACTTGCATACCTCACAACTTTACTTTATTTTCTACTTATACTTTCTAATTCGAAGTTTATGATATGCCTGTGTCATAACGAGTATTTCATCTTGCGTCATTTATATTAATCAAGTTATATGCTTTCAAGTTGACTTTAAGAGTGATTTCAGGGTTAACAAGATTATGTATAATCACCGGATCTGTGATTATAACATTGTTTAGTGAGCCAACATTTTTGGAGTGGTAACTTGCTAAATATGGTTATGTGAGATGACCCGTACTAAGCATAGTATTATTGTTATCGAGGTTCTTATAATTGTCATAATTCGTTTACCCTGGATTTAGGAAAGTCATTTCATGTGTTACTCTGCGGTGAATTATAGGATATTTGGGTGTCTAAAACCGAGTTTGTTGAAGTTATCTAGTGCTTAAAACAACTTTGATTATTTTGCATATTTTACTCTACTATACTTGTTCTTAGGGAATATCTATATACTTTGTATCTTCTCTAATCTATTCATGCATCTTTCTATTCATCAGTTTACCATTCAAAATCTTCAAATATTATATTTTCGTTCATCTCGTAACTCTCTTTGAGATTTAGAAATGAATTCCTTCTGTGTGGGATCGATATCTTTTAAAACTACATCGCAACTATGTACTTGCAGTTATCATCATTTTTCTATTTGATAAGCGGTACTGATAACACCTATTCATATTTAGAACTTTTATATTATCAGTAGAAAAGTGGCGAACACCTATGTCTCTCTACTCTCTCCGGCTCTTTAAACATAGCTTTGAGATTAAACAGTTCCTTATATCCTCGAATAGCTTGACCCTCCTCGAAACAGGCGTTGCTCCATTCCCAAAATTCTTTCCTGATTGGCCAAGATTGGCTCCATTTCATGCATTCATTGTGTTGATCAAGCCTTGCACTTCACCAACAGTGTACATACTTTGCTTTGTTAGGTTTGCCAAAAGCCTCATTTCTGTTGGGATGCCCTCTTGTTAGCATAGCTCAAACTACCAATCCAGATTTGTTGATATTGTTGTGAAAGGAATTTCGTTCCCTTGAGAATCAACAGGTCAGGCTCTATCTAATTCTTTGTTAGAACCCCCTTGATCGTTCACCCTCAGTGTATACCCCGGCGGAGGCATAGAAAAATGCTCCATTCCCGTCGTTGCTACACCAGGATTTTCTTCTGTTCCAATAGTTTTCTTCATGCGATCCTTATGTGGATTTGATCCAGCCATAGTTAACTTTCAAAGATTGAACAAATGAATGACTAAAGGTATTCTGTTCGTTCCACGCTCACCGCACCACTTGATGTCGTGGGATCCAAACTGCTAGATACCTATAAGATAATTAAAGTTAGAGGACTAGGCCGGGTCTGTCCGGCGTAGCCACTCCGATGATAAAGTTAGCTTCTGGGGAAAATAGCAAATATAATGTGAGTAATGTAATAGTGAGCTTTTCATACCTTACTCCTCAGTGATTCTGCTCTATATATGGAACCATGTGACCATTGTCATCAATGTGAGAGTTACATTTGAGGTCTTAATGAGCCTGTTTGTAATGGCTCCAATGGCTCTTTTCTCCTTTTGAATGCTTGTCACATGGCTCTCTCTATGGAAGCCATGTGTCCATTGCCTTTTTGGGCTGTTTATGGGCTTGTGGGCCCATCTAATATATATTCTGTTATCACATACCATATTGTACCTCACTTTAATGAACCACAGAGAACTATCATCCAAACAAAGCCTTAGCTTTGCTTCCAATTAGTGAAAATGAACTTATCATACGTTTTTTTATGCTATAATTATGACATTGTATGGTTGATGGTATGATAAAGGTGAATGATATAGTTAAAGGTATAGGCGTTCGTCTTACCATCTACAAAATGGTAATGTTTATCTATAAAAGGGTACCAAAAAATAACTCCATTTAATCAAGAATTAAACCTAATTTTTACATAAAATTATTTGATTCTTAGCAAACCTCCCAGCTTCTTATCTCTATCTCTGCTTCTCCTCTGCTGTAATTGCTAACAACCTATAATTAATAGCTACAATCGAGAAGTGTTTTAAAAAGAGATGGGCGCTAGTCGAGCGGTCGGAGCCTCCAAAAGTCTAGGCGAGGATTAATCAGAATTCAAGCAGGACTTAGGTGCTAGTCGGCGAGGTTTAAGCGTTAGGCACAGTCGGGCAATGACCCTCAAAATAATGCCTAGACGGGGCCTAAATGGGGATTTTTAAAATAGTGCAATTGAGGTGATTATATTTTTATTTCAATTGTTGTTTGGTATATTTGATGTTATAATCAAGACAAATGATATAGTTGCTGGTATTTTCAAGGCAAATGTTATATTATACATTTTGCAAAATAGTAACGTTGTTCAATCGCATGTATTTTATAAAATGTTGTGAAAACAGAGCCGATCATAGTGTAGAAGCAAACTAGACAGTCGCATAGGACCCCAAAAATTTATATAAAATTATATATGCATTTATTTTTGTTTAGGTACCTATAAATATGTACTTCTTAATATGCAACATGACTTAGAGCCCTTAAGCTTAAAATATGCAATTTGGCTTAAGGTCCTATAATTCTTAAGGCCGACCCTGGGAATGAATATGATATATAGCACATAAATGGGCAAATAATAAATAGGAAACTTTTTTTGTTTGATGCATCAGAATGTGCTTCAAATTTTTCTCATAAATCTGTTTTCTCCTGAACTTTCAAAGTAACCTCGTAATTACCTCAATTTTAAAAAAGTGCATCACTTTGCTCCTTGAACACCATGTGTCAGCTTTTGATTTGAGAGAGAAAATCAGAAAACGACATCTTTGAAAAGTTAAACCAACTAGAAGTTGACATGTGATATTTTATTGAGTTATTTAGTGTACTTTTTGAAAAATGAGGGAGCTATGAGATCATTTCCAAAGTTCAGAGGGCAACAGGTGTTTTGGGATAACTTATCATGCATCAATCCTTTTTTATATGATAAATAGACATGAAGCATACACTAAAAACAGAACTCATTTCATAGAAATTTAAAAAGAGCTAATTTTTTTTTCTTTGGCGATTGAAATCCAATGCATTGGTCGATTAATCCAGACTTGGGTACTGTGGTTGCCAATTAAAGGATGATCTTCCAAACCCAGTTTACTTCATACTCATCTCAAGGTTATAATTTTTTTGTTACACATAAGAGCGGTCATATTTTTTATTTTTGTTAGAAAAAAATTATGAAATAATTGTTCTCACAATTCCGACTGATGTATGGTTAAAGCCGAAGGTGTCCCAAAGACTACTTTATCTAATAAAGGTAACATAATTAGGGTTGTAAATGAACCAAGCTAGAACACTAACCGTTCAAGCTCTATTTGTTAAATTTGTAACGAACTCGTATGAAATAATTGTTCTCACAATTCCGACCGGGGTATGGTTAAAGTTGAAGGTGTCCCAAAGACTTCCCAAAGACTGCTCTATCTTAAAAAGGTAACAGTTAGGCTTGACGAGCAAAGCCGAGCTCGAACACTAACCATTCAAGCTTTGTTCATTAAATTTGTAATGAACTCGAACTGAGCTTGAGCTTTGGTCAAAACGAGTGTGAGCCATGCTCGAACTTTGTTAAACCGAGCCCAAGTAAAGCTTAAATAGCTTTGTTCAATTGAGCTTAGCCAAGATATTATTGGACATGTTAATTAAATGTTTTACAAGCTCTAGCTAAGTTTCGAACTTAAAATTATGTTTCAACTTTATAAATCAAAGTGCTATGTATTTAAAACTTAATTAATTTCTTAAAAATATTTAAATGTAACGTTACATATAAATGTGTATATATTTAATTTTCATAATATACTTATAATTTATATGATAACAAATATTCTTATTTTTGGAAATGTTTACGAGCCTTTAATGAGCTAATTCACTAGTAGTTCACAAGTATGTCAACGAGTTGCTTATCGAGCATGTTCACGATCTTTTGAGCCGAGTACATCCTTGTTCAAGCTCTTCTCGTTTACTAAATTGAACCTAAATTTGTGTTTACAATCAAACTCATTTATTTATACAAGTTAAGCTTAAACGAGATTTAACCTTGTTAACATCGAGTTGTTTACGAGTAGCTCTTTTCATTTACAGTCCAACAATTGAGAGAATGGAAGCTAGGGTTTTGGGATCTCTTCAAATAGAGTGTGTGAGAGATCTGATGTTCTTTATATATGATTAATAATATACAAATTACAAGCATGGTCCTTAAATTAATTTCAATAATCATTATAACATAAATAATAAATTTCCTACATCCCCCCTCAAGTTGGATAGGATTTTGAATCATAACTAACTTGTCATGCAAATATTGAAAAATAGTATGTGGCAACAGTTTGGTAAGGACGTTTGTCACTTGGTCGTCAATTGAGATATATTGAACAAACAAATCATTGGATGCTACGTGCTCACGTAAGGAATGAAATCCAACTCTAGATGCTTGGTCCAAGAATGAAAAACTAGATTTGTCGTTAGGTAAGTATCCCTTAAATTGTTACACCATAATACTAGTGCATTGTGAAGTGGGAAGCCAATCTTGTAGAGAAGCATACATATCCAAGCAAGCTTCGAAGTAGTAGCAGCAAGAGCCTGATACTCTACTTCAGACAAGGACCTCGATATTGTCTTTTGCTTCTTATAAGTCCAAGAAATAATGTTCAAACCATTGTACACTGCAAATCCTGATGTTGATATACTTTCTTTACATCCTTGCCTAATATGAATTGAAAAAACCATGTAGAGTAAGCTACTCCTGAGGGCTATAGTTAAGACCAAAAGATAAAGTTCCATGAAGATACCATAAGATACATTTTGGAGCTTGCCAATGACTGACATTGGGTGCATTCATAAATTGAGCAACTCTATGTACGACATGGACGATATCTGATCTGGTGATTGTGTGGTATTGCAAGTCACCCACCAAGCTACGAAAATGTGTGATATCACCATACATGGGTGCGTCAATTGGAGCTGACTAAGCTAAAGGTACTGCTGTTCGTCAATTAGAGCTGACTAAGCTAAAGGTACTGCTAGCATTATCACAAGTTTACAATCGATCATTTTTACCTTGACTAGGAGATCGTAAATATACTTTTTCTGAGATAAGAATAAATTGTCATTTTTAGGCCCTGTTCTTTTCAACTTCTGAAAGCTGAACTGAATTAAACTTAACTTAACTTATTTCAGCGTAAATTTATATCTACACATAGTTGAACTTAACTAAGTTGAAATTAACTTAATTGAGTTTTAGTTGAAGAGAACAGTGCCTTATAACCAAATTCAATCCCCAAAGTTGCACCCAAGTCTTTCATCGCAAAATGCTACTGTAAAAAAGAGGTAAGGGCAACTCGCTCATTGACATCGTTTCCCATTGCTAGGAGATCATCAACTTATATAACGTAGAATAAAAACAAGTGCCACATCATAAGAAATATAGTGAATACATCAACTATTGAGCAATGAAAATTATATTGAATAAGAGCCATTGTAAACTTGTAATGCCACATACGTGGTGACTACTTCAGGCCGTATAAAGATTTTCGTAATCTACATACATAATCTGAAAAATTGCCATCAACAAAACTTATAGATTTCTACATAAAAAGGGGTTGGTTTAGATCTCCATATAAAAATGCATTAGAAATATCAAAGTGAGAGATAAACCATTTATCGATGACCAAGGCGTTTGGCCTAAGCTCGAGTCAGTCGGTCAGTTAAAATAAGAACCTTAGTTTACTTTCTAATGGGTGGTAGTTTTCCAAATTTTTCAAAGGTCCACAACTGAAGAGAGGTTTGGTGAAGTTGGTGTTGAGTGATCAAGAAGTGGGGTGAGTTGTAACGGAGACATGGAACCAAGTTGTATATGAGCACGAGGATGAGTTGTATTTTGTGGCAGGGTTGATGGGGCTGGTGATTTATGGACTTCGGGGATGGAGCCATTTGATGGGTTAAGAGGTTCAAAGAGGTTTGTGGTTTGGTGTAATAGTCGGGTGGGATCGAAAGGTGATGATGGTACTTTTGGAGGGTTAATTTATAACAGATTGGAGGCAGTTGGTGTTTACAAGGGTGGGTTGAGTATGATTGTAGGCGGTAGAACAGTTGAATGTGGTAGATCGTGGATAGTGGGCGGTACCAACTTGAGATAAGGGAAAACGTGTTCATAAAAAATTACATGACGTGAGATGAAGTATTTATGAGACAAAGGATCAAAGCAACGATATCCTTTATGTGGACTACTACAATCAAGAAAAACGCATTTACAAGAACGGAAATCTAGTTTGTGAGAAGAATAAGGATGCAACCATGGAAAACAAAGACATCCAAACACACTCAACAAGGAATAATCAAGTGTAACATGAAATAAAAAATGAAATAGATTATCAAAAGAAAATATATAGGAAGGCATTTTATTAATGAGAAAAACAGCTCAAACACATGTGATAAAAAATAATTGGTAATTTGACATGATCGAGTATAGTCAGACCAGTTTCTACTATGTGAGATGCTTACGTTCCACATTACAATTTTATTCTGGTCTATAAGGACATGACACACGATATTGAGTGCCATTGGAAGAGAAATAAGATTGCATTTTTATAAACTCACCACCGTTATCGGAATGAAACATTTTGATTAAGCAACCAAAATACTTTTCAACTACAGACTTAAATTACACAAACATAGACAAAGCATCGGACTTACGAGACAAAAAATAGATCCATGAATACTTGGTAAAATGATCATGAAATAAAATATTATACGGGTAGTTATCAATTGATTTTATTAGGGAAGGACCCAAAAAATTTGAATAAATAAGATCCAATGGACCATCAACATTAGTCCTAGATGAAAGAAAGGTAAACTATGACTCTTATTAACAACACAATCAAAACATTAGTGACAGTCAACACTACTAGATAAAAATTTAATATTGTTTTAACTCAACATAAGATTAACTAACGGAAATCTAGGATGTCTAAGTCTTTCATGCTACGTCTTCAAGGAGGTAAGATGTGACCAAATTGGTTAGGATGCAGTTTGTGGGATGGTGTATAACCCGTGCTTATTCTAGCCTCAAAGTATTACCTACATAGAATGAAGGTCCTTCACAATAAAAAGTTTATCAAAAAACTCAATAGAAATTGCATTAGAATTAGCGAGGGCTCTAACAGAAATAAGATTGGAATTAGAATGCGGAACATGTAATAATTGATGAAATGTAAGTTTAGACTTTGGAAGTACTGTATAACTAACATATTGAATGGGGAGATGTGAACCATTAGCTAATTGCACTTCTTCATGTTCATTATACTCAGAATGAAGACTCAGATTTCCCAAATCAGATGTGAGATGGTGGGTCACGCCACTATCTATAATCCATGATTGGTTAGTTGGACGGTTGTGGTAAAGTTGGATATAGGGTTGGGAGAGTTACGGTTTGTGGAATATTTTGGTGATGGGATTTAACGAGCATAATGACATGTTCCTTGATAATTATGGCAAACAAGATTAGTTGTATCACTAGGAGCAAACTAAGACACGTGTCCGTATGGCCGAAAGAGAGTGGACTGATGTTGATTTGGCGGCTGTCCAAGGATATACAGTGCATAATTCTACCTATGTTGCTACTATCCAAAATAAGGTTTAGGCGAAAATTATCCTGCGGACTTTGGGACCGCCTTCCGCATCCTCTGCCTCGTCTATAAATTTGCGCATTACTCATTGAGACATGGGCAGAAACCATGTTTAGATCATTAATAGTGCTGGAATTTCACTTTAATTATCATTCTTCGGGTAATAAAAAATGTAATAGTAATCATGCGAGCCTCTAAGGAGCTACAAATATCGTGATACGGAGTACTCAAACCATTCTATCCACTATGTTATTAACTAAATCCTCTTTGAGCACAACATATTATAGAGTAATCAATTTGTCCGATATAAGTTTTGCACGTTGTAGATAATTAGAGATAGTTTCGATATTACCTTTTCTTTAGAGAATTATGTTGTTGTTTCAAATCTCGGATTTGCACACTTGAAATAGAAAGCATATGTTGCTTCAAGTTTCAGCCAGACCTCATGTGTAGTCTTAACACTGATAACTTGGGGTAGAATAGATGGAGAAATCGAATTGAGAAGCCAATGTAGCACTTGTTGGTCTTGTCATTTCGAGAAGAGAAAGCAATGTTTGGAGATCAGTCTAGAAATGTAGAGAAAGGGGCTACGCTAGTTCATTCAATAAACTTATCAAGATCTCATCCACCAATCATAGGTACAAGAAGAGTTTTCCAAAAGACATAGTTGGTTGAATCCAACTTGAGCAGCAACTGATGGCTAATAGATGATGAGAGGGCTGCTTGGATATATTCAGAAGAAATAGTAGATATCATGGTTGATGAAGAAGATGATGAATTAGTAGAACTAGACATCATTTATAAAAGAAAGAATTCAGCAAGAGAGGAGGGTTGGAAAAAATAGATAGTTTTGCCTATATGGCTCTGAATACCATAAGAGAATGGATGTTAGGGTTTTGGGATCTTTTCGCACAACGTGTGAGAGAGCCGATGTTCTTTATATATGATTAATCATATACAAATTACAAGCATGATCCTTTCACTAATTACAATTATCATAATAACATAAATAATATATTTCCGGGAACTAGAAAATGAAAGAAAGAGAAACAAAGGTAATAGCTTTCTAAGCCCCTTAGTGTTTGGGGAAACATTATATGTTTTTTTGTTGTAACCGAGTTCAAATGGGAATCAATTTCCCACTTGGAAATTTATCCAATTTTAAATCAAGCTAAAAAAAAGATGTAAATTCCATTATACTTCTAATTAACCAACCATTGTATATTTGAATTGCAACACCAACATTACTTAACCAGTGATTTCAAAGAAACCTATAATAAAAAAATACGATTTGAATTATCTCATTTATGTACTTTTTATTTTATGATAAATGATATGCATATCATTTTAGCATTTAAGAATATTTAAACATATATTAAAGGAAAGAAAAAATAAAAAGTTAAATAAAGAGCAGAAACAATTTGTGAAAGAAAGGATAAAAGAAGTGGGGTAAAAAAATGTAAAGAGAGGAAACAATTTGTCAAAGAAAGGATGAAAGAATTGGGGCAAAAAATGTTGAGTTTAGGAATTGAACCTCCGAATTTCGAGTGAGAGGACATGTGATCCATCCGTTGGGTATGCTTCATTATAGTTACAATTTAACACATATATAATATATCACACTTTAAACTTATTATTACATGTAAAAGAAAATATTTCGATGATCGGTGGGGCACATGCCCAACCGCCCCCCACCTTCCCTTCGCCCCTGAGAACTTGAAATTAGAGCAAAGAAACAGGTAAATTGCAAATAAAAGTAAGTAATTGCAAAAAAGAAACATTAATTTACTGAAGAAGGATGATGATGGAGACGCATCAATGAACATGGAGTTGAATGACGACGATGAAAGTTTATTTTTTCGAAGATGATGAAGTTGTTGTGTCTACACAAAAAAGGTATGGTGTTGGAGGTAGGAAAGGGAATAACAATACTTTGAGTAGAATGCATGATAAATTAGAGAACTTCAGGTAATGGTAATAATAAAAGTTGGTAACAAGTAGACCTGGGCACGAGCCCGTTAACCCGTGGGACCCGTCCATGCCCGCTCTTCATGGGATGAGTTTGGACAAGGTGATTGGAGATTAGGTCCGACCCGGCCCGAACCCGAAGCAGCCCGAGTAAAAATATGTCGGGCTTGGTTTTAACAATAAAACCCAAACCCGGCTCGTCCGGCCCGAAATAATAATTATTATATTAAAAATATTTATTTATTTTATACATTCAAAAGTAAAAAAAATTATATGGTTGAAAATTTTCATATTTTTTACTAAAGTTTAACATTTAAACTCAATTTTGTGACTTATTATTTTTTATTAATAAATATTAAATTTTTTTATTTGAAACAATTAATAGTTAAGCCCGCGGGCCGGACTTGGTTTTGATTATTTTATTAAAGCCCGATCGGACACTGAACCTGATGTAATTTTTCATGGGTTTGGACCGGGTTTGGACTATTCAATATTTAACTAGACCCGATAAGATGCGGCCCGAACCCGACCTGGCCTGGCCCATGTGCAGGTCTAGTAACGAGACAACAACAAAACCATAATATTTTTTTTTGTCACGATACACTTTTAATTTTAATATAATTTCAGCCTTTTATTGGTTTTGGGCTTTTGGCGCACCACATCAGGATCCTAAATGGTGAGAAGGGCACATGATACATATTTTTTTTTATATGACACGTGTTGATCTCTTATTGGTTTGGCTTCGTCAGTGTAATACCCTAATTAGTATTAAAATCTCGTCTCCCCCCTCAGATCTCATTCATTTTGCCCTCGCTACACAGTTTTGATTTCCTCGAGGTTTGTTGCTTCTCCTTCTTCATCCCGTAATTAGTTTCATACTTCTCATTGATGTTTATCGGATTAATTCTTATTTTTATTCAGTTCCTGAGATTCTTCTATGAATTTTGCTATAAGTTTTAGATTGCAAGACGATGCTAATCGAATAGATATATTGCAGATCTGTTAGGGTATAAGGTTACTTTAGCTGGATATCTCACAATACTAGGTTGATTTTTTGTTCATGATTCTTAGATTGTTGCAATCTATTCTGTTTAGGTCTTAAATAGATATCTTAATATAGGTTTTCTAACGACCGCGATTATCTTTTTCAGGGTTTATTAAAACGATATTTAACTTTCAATTTTATGATCTCGCAGTCACTAGTTTTGGGTGCTGATTTTGTATGTTTTTTCGTGTATGTATATTTATTCGATTGTTGTGTTATATGGTTATTGCAGGCTGAATTGCTATAGTTAGGGACTTTGGGTAGGTGAGATGGGAGGTGGTTTTAGGGTTCTTCATCTTGTGAGACCATTTCTCTCTGTTCTTCCTGAAGTTCAGAGTGCCGACAGGAAAGTTCCCTTCCGTGAGAAGGTCATCTACACTGTGATCTCCCTTTTCATTTTCTTGGTTTGCAGTCAGCTTCCATTGTATGGCATTCATTCTACCACTGGTGCTGATCCATTTTACTGGATGCGAGTTATTCTTGCCTCGAATCGTGGGACTGTCATGGAGCTTGGTATCACTCCAATTGTTACATCTGGACTAGTCATGCAACTACTTGCTGGCTCTAAGATAATTGAAGTGGACAACAATGTGCGTGAAGACCGTGCCCTTTTGTAAGTGAATATTTAAATTTATGGTTAGTAGAATTTGTGAATGAGAACTATTTTCACTGCGGAATATTGGATTTTACTTCTCGTCCTCATTGTTGAAGCTCTGTGTGCTTTACTTTACCTTCGTGGCTTATATTTCAAGTCTCGCACAAACTTTTGGTCTAGGGATTTGAGTTAACGACACGTTTTTCATAAATATTGTTATTGCTGGGCTTTTTTTTGTCCCGTTGACTTTGAGCTTGGATGAAGTATTATGATGTAAAATGATGCCTGTTTATCTAGTGTGCAAATCATTCCGTTTTTTTAAATTTAATTTAGTTTGACTTGGGCGTTTCATGAGATTGTTGGTTCCTTGTGGGTGCATAATGGAGTCTGATATGACTTGCACCTTGTCCTCTGCATTTGTTGTAGGGAGCTCTAAATTTTACATTTTTAGCCAACACATTACACATTTCCTTCTCGTTTATGATAGTTATTCTATTCGATATTTCCTTACTGATTTGTTTCTCTTCCCAGAAATGGTGCTCAGAAATTGTTGGGTATCCTCATTGCTGTTGGTGAAGCAGTGGCATATGTTCTCTCTGGGATGTATGGTAGTGTTGGCCAACTTGGTGTAGGAAATGCCATTCTGATTATAGTTCAGCTCTGCTTTGCGGGCATTATTGTGATCTGTTTGGATGAGCTTCTCCAGAAAGGATATGGTTTGGGTTCTGGAATCTCACTTTTCATAGCAACCAATATCTGGTTAGTTCCATTTCCCTTTTTTTTCTTTGGTTACTTTTAATTTTGACCTCCTGGTGCCATTTCCTATTTTACATTTTACATTTTTTTTTTCATTTGTGAAAGTGGTCATTTGTATTTTTTATCTATTTGGACGCCTAACAAACTACCGTTGCTTCTCAGTGAAAACATTATCTGGAAAGCTTTTAGTCCAACCACCATTAATAGTGGGAGAGGTGCTGAATTTGAAGGTGCTGTTATTGCTTTATTCCATTTGCTGATTACTCGGACAGACAAGGTTCGTGCCCTTCGTGAAGCGTTTTACCGGCAAAATCTTCCCAATGTGACAAATCTTCTCGCAACAGTCTTGATCTTCCTGATTGTTATATATTTCCAAGGATTCCGTGTTGTGCTTCCAGTGAGGTCAAAGAATGCTCGTGGTCAGCAGGGTTCATATCCAATTAAGTTGTTCTATACCTCGAACATGCCTATCATTCTGCAGTCTGCTCTTGTTTCTAACCTCTACTTTATCTCCCAGGTTTGAAAGATCAATTTTGTTTGTCTGCAAACTAAAGTCTGGTTTATCATTGAATGTGCTGATTTGTTTGTTTACAGTTGTTGTACAGGAAGTATAGTAACAATTTCCTTGTGAATCTATTGGGGAAATGGAAGGAATCTGAATACTCGAATGGTCAGTTTGTTCCTGTTGGTGGCATTGCCTATTACATCACAGCTCCATCCAGGTAACTTGTTTTCTTCCACATTATATAGCTCTCTTTGTCCCACCCAATTGCAGACAATAGACAAAAATCACAAAATGTCCCATCTTCTTTACATTCTTCATGTTTTCTTCATTGTACTTCTCTCTTGATGCTTATAGAGCTTCTATTTTCCTCTGCAGCCTTGCTGACATGGCAGCAAATCCTTTCCATGCGTTATTCTATCTTGTTTTTATGTTGTCTGCATGTGCTCTCTTCTCAAAAACTTGGATTGAGGTTTCTGGTTCATCTGCTAAAGATGTGGCGAAGCAGCTTAAGGTATGTGAAATATTGTGCTCTAGCTGTACTTTTAATACAGATTTTTCATGGCTTGATTCAGAGGTATTTGGTAAACATATTTAGAACACCAATTTTCCCCACAGTTTGTTTTAGCTTATCTATCTCAGATATCATCTGTTATTGTTTCTCCCCTTAACTTAAATTACGTGGAATCAGATTAGGCGTATAATACTTGTTTCTGGAAAGAACAAAATAAACAATTATCAATTTATAATAGGTATGTGTATTTGTAAGATAGGCAAAGAAGTGTTGTTGACACTGAAGTTGCTAGATGGGTAGTAGAACCCATTAGGTTTATGTTTTCCCTTGAAGCAAACTGAGAGACTATCTCCTATCTAACGTGGAGCAGATGAACATGAAGCTGAAAAATGATATCATGGTTAAGAGTTTAAATTGCTTCAGATATCTAAAGGCTTCCTATTGTTTTTTTTTTGTGTATTGTTTCTTTCAGGCTATGAACATACTGAAAATCTTAAAGTATTGGATGTTTTTTTAATATGGATTGTACTGAGTCATGATGTTGGGTTCTCAAGTGGAAAGCTAGAGCCTTAAGAGTACCTTAGAGCTTAGATTTCAACTACTCTGGGCTAGTGGAATCTTATATTTTATAAATCCTTGGTTTCTTGTTTTGTCCCAGACTAACAGTTCACATAAAAGATTTATTTCATGGAGTTGTAGGATTGCCTCTTTTTAATAATAAACCAATAAGAATTCAGCAATCTCGAAGTTGGGATTTGTTGTTGTGTGAACAGAAATTATCACCATGTAAACATATCTTCTTCCATTTTTGCCTTTTTATACTTGAATAATTTTTTAATTGGTTTACCTCCAATATTTATGCAAGGAGTAAAAGCTAAAAAGACATTTAAAAAGGAATGGAGGGAGTAGATATAAATATTTGTAACGGGTTGAACTTATTTGTTCAAGCTAAATGAGTCATTTTGATGCTGAAAACTCCCTCAAACTGAAAATGAGGTGGAGAAATAATTAAGAATTTATTCCTCCAAGTATTGCCCCAATGCAGCCTATATTATTTGTTCATGGCATGAATTGAAACATATTTGATGTTTGAAAACTAAGATGCTCGATAAATTACTATGTAATTTCAATGTTTTGAAAAGTGCTAGGCGCTAGGTGGGTGGCTAGGCCCTTCGGGACCTAGGTAGATTTGTAATTTTCTATTTATTAATACATTATAATAACTAAAATTTTGCAGTGTACAATGTCAGAAATTTACATATCCTTGATTGATTGATTGCAGGAACAACAAATGGTGATGCCAGGTCATCGCGAGTCAAACCTACAGAAAGAACTAAACCGTTACATCCCCACAGCAGCAGCATTTGGCGGGATCTGCATTGGAGCTCTGACAGTGTTGGCCGATTTCATGGGGGCAATTGGGTCAGGGACTGGGATTCTGCTTGCTGTCACTATTATCTATCAGTACTTTGAGACCTTTGAGAAGGAGAGAGCCAGTGAACTTGGCTTCTTTGGCTTCTAAGTCTTTCGCCCTGCAATTTCCGTTGGCTAAGAGATTGTTATGTATCCAAAGATTCTTTTGATTGGGAGAGGTTTAACTTAGAATGCAGGGGTAGTTGGTCACAAGTTTGAAGTCATACACATTAAGTTACCTCAACTACTAGTAGTTTCTTGTTTTACTACACTTTCAACGTATTTTGACTACTGTAGTACTATGTTACAGTAAGTCAAATGGATATGTAGTTTTCCAGTTATATTTGTTTCAGGATGATTTAGAAGAAATTGCTGGAGCTTTTGACGTGTACTTTTTATAGCTGACTTTAAATTGGTATGAAATTAATGGTGATGGTTTCGGTTCTATTTATTTTCATGCATAAATTCAGAGAAGAAATTCTTTAAGGAGAATTTCATTCACAGATTTTGCATAACCTGCAAGAGTACTAAAATCAAAACGACTCAAAATATGCAGATGTGACGCATTTTAGTTAGCCAAAAGAATTTTTCCTTTAAGAAAATTGTACGTATATTTCGATTGTGAATTGTCTGTGCAACTGACTTGACCTTTTGGCTACATCTAAAATCAATATCCTAATGGGAATGTAATATATATTTGTTTATTCGACCGTTGGATGAATATTCACCACAATTGGCTGGCTCGAATTTTATACCATGTATGTTTGCTTCTTGCTCGAGTTTATACAGGATTACCTTGTTTCATGGTCGTAGAGTCAACGTCAGTTATTAACCTGAAAAATGGATGGAGGCTTCTAAGTTGGAAATGAATACAAAAAAGGGACCATACGCTTTCTATTGTTTTGTTTTCGTTAAAAGTAATTTTTTGTAGTCAAACTTCATTTTAACTAATGTACTTTTTTTTTTTAAAAAAAAAACTTTAACTAATGTACTTAATTAACTTTTTATGCTTTTAAGCACAACAAACTTGGAAAGTTCGAAAGAATTTAGGAAAATTTATCAGAACAAATGTATCATTTTTAGACTTTGTGCATATTCATTGAAAAATACTTTAATTGCTTTATTTTATAATGAGATTCCACTTTAGAGTTTTTTATTCGTCTCATTTTTATTTTTGAAACACCATCCATGAAAATGTATTGGAAAATGATTACACTATATGTAACATAAATATCTACAAATTATTGAGTCAAAATAATAAGTATCTGGTAGTAATGTAGTAGGAACGTGGTTAGTAACGCAAATACATGTAAAAGTTTATCTCCATAACATATGTGTACATATTAAGAATGATTTTAACTATATTCACATACGTACAAGAAATCCTACCAGATACCTACCAGATACTTACCATATAACTTCAAAAACTTATTTTGTTTAATAAATTGTAGGAACCTGTTAGAAACTTTATATTTCATTAGAAGTTTGTTTATCCATCAATATCTGATAGGAATCTGGTACAAATGTGGTAGGAACTATATATTTTGTTGGAAGTTTGTTCATCCATCAATATCTGGTAGAAAATTGGTAAGAACATGATAGAAACCTAGTAGGAATCATATATTCATTGTTATCATTCAAATACAGAATTCAAAAGCTATAAAAAAACAATTTTGCGAATTCAGAAACCTATCAACTTCCTACCAGATAGCTATCAGATACTAAAAATACGATAATACAAAATATCTTCAATTGTTATCTCTCCACCAGTCAGGTAATTCATCAAACACCTTATGTGCAAACTAGAAGACGTTGCAATCTGTTGAATCAAAACAGAAATTCAAACATCCAATTATAACAAATATTTAAGAGATTCAAAATGAAGAGGAAGAAGACAACAACGTTACAAATCTACAGAGATTCAAAACGAAAATTGAATCAAATACAAAAAAACAGATAAAAACCTAATTGCAATTTCAAACTAAAAAATCGAAAACACCTTATGCAAAGAAGAACAGAGTTGCAGGGGATGAGCAAAATCAAATTAAATGAAAAAGATGAAACTAGAAAAAACTTCAAATCAACGAAATCAGAGAAGAGAAGAGAAAGAGAATCAATGCTGAGAAGAGAAAACTGATTAAGAGAAAATAACGATAATGAGGGTTGAAACTGTTTATATATAACGTACAGCTGAAAAACTAAATTTACAAAAAGTTATATAATGCAAAGGATTAGTTAGAACGTAAAAATGTTAATATTTGACCAAACAAGATCTTAGTAACAATTTCCCTGTTTTCTTTCTAAGATCACCACTCCACATGTTACATACAATTCCTACTTTTTTTTTTGGTAAATAGACAATTCCTACATATTTCATACAACCCCGGGCCGATTTTACATTTCAGTCCTGAAAAAAATTTAAACTTCAATAAATAATTAATCATTAATTTGTTAATTTTTTTGTTATTTTAGGTTATCATTTAAAATTAAAAACAAATACTTATTCTTCCAAAAGTAACCATTGAAAATATCCGGTCCGCCCCATGAACTGGTTAATCGATTCAATATACGATTCAATTTGGTTTGTTGGACTAAATTGAAAAATAAATAACTTTAGTGATTTAATTGTAAATATTAAGACTTAAATATAAATATTTATTTCCATAAGTATCTAAAGTGATAATTTATCATTTTCTTTCTCTATAAATAGAGGTTCGTATATGAAATGTTTTAGCGTTGATGAAAAATCGTTCTCTCTCCCAATTTCTTCTTACATCGAAGAAACTTTGTGAATCGACCATTAATTGACCTTTCATAGTTGTCAATGTAGTGGAATTTTTCCCCGGCGTTTTGTGAGGTAGATTGTGAAAGTGCGAAACAATTTCCGTTCAGCACAAAAATTGCATATTTGATCTCCGACATACGGAAAAATGTTAGTATACGAATTCTTTTTTTTTCGATTTCCATGAGTTACAAATTAGTATCTCATATTCAAAAGATGCTACAATTTAATAACATTTATATTTTTCTCCATATATGGACGTATTCTTGTCCTTCGATTTTTATATGTACAAATAAAATAAATTGATCATCTCTAAAATAGTAGCCCTATATAGTATCGAAATTTCTAATTTTACAAATTGTAGGAATTAATATGGTATGGTTTTGGACTAATATGATAAAAAATGATAATCTATAACTCAAATGTTATTTTGGTGCATTATTCATTTAAACTGTTCATTTGATATTTGAAATATTCGGTTTACACCTTTGGTGCCTTGCATATTCAATTTGATATTGCAAAGTAATAGAGTATTGAGAGTTGACAAATCCATGAATGGTCAACAAATCATGTTTAAGTGGGTCAACAAAGTAATAGTTAAATTTTTATTTTGTACATCAGTTGAAATTTAATTTTGCTAGTTTCAGTAAATTGATTAGCCAAAAGTTAATTGCTAGATTGCATTAGATGAGATGAGAGGTCACATTCATAAATTTTAGATTATTGCTAATTTAGTAAACTTATTATTTAAGTGGGTTTATTTCGGGGAAATTGTTATAAATGTCATCTTTGAGTAAACTATTTACTAATTTAATTTATAATTTATTCCTTTTCATTCCATTATCATTTAAATTTGCTTTTTTGCCTTGTACGTTCCTTATTTAATTATTAACCAATGATGTCACAGATGATGTAATGCTTTTTTTTTAATTTTTGCATCTTATTTTACCATTATCTCTTGAACAGTTTATTTTTTTGATATGCTGCTTTAGAGTTTTTTGTTCATCTCATTTTTATCTTCGAAACGTCATCCATTGTGATATGCTTTTTCGAAATTTTTTTCCAATCATTCGATTTTGGTAGAAAACTGGTAGCTACCACGTAACTACCATGTTCCTACCATGTTATTATCTATTTCTGTTTTGTTTGATTTTAAAATTCATATTCCTATCAGATAGTGCTCCAGCTACTAGATAGTGCTTCTTTCACCAGTTATCAATCAAGAAACTACAATAAAATTTCTAGAATTGTCATTTTTTATTTTCTACCACGTTCATACCATGTTATCTACCAGGAATATACCGTAATATTTTTAGAGTTGTTATTTTTTACTTTCTACCATTTCCCTACCATGTTATTGTCTGCTTCTGTTTTGTTCGATTTTCATATTCATTTTCCTACCATGTTCATACCAAATAGTGCTCCTGTCATGTTTAACTACTGGATAGTGCTTCTTTCATCGGTTATCTATTAGGAAACTGCAGTAATATTTTAAGAGTTATTTTTTACTTCATACCATGTCCCTACCATGTTGATATCTACTTCTGTTTTGTTTGATTTTCATGTTTATGTTCCTACCATGTTCCTACCGGATAGTGCTCATGCCATGTTAAACTACTGGATAGTACTCCTTTCATCAGTTATCTATCAGGAAACTACAACAATATTTCTAGAGTTGTTATTTTTACTTCCTACCATGTCCTTACCATGTTCCTACCATTTTGTTATCTAATTTTGTTTTGTTTGATTTTTAAGTTCATGTTCCTACCATTTTCCTATCATGTTACTACCAGATAGTGCTCTTATCATGTTTAACTACTGGATAATGTCTCTTTCAATTTATGAGGAAACTACAATAATATTTCCAGAGTTGTCTTTTTTTACTTCCTATCGTGTCCCTACCATGTTGTTATCTGCTTCTGTTTTGTTTGATTTTCAAGTTCATTTTCCTACCATGTTACTACCAAATAGTGCTCCTGTCATATTTAACTATTGGATAGTGTTCCTTTCAATAGTTATCTATCAGGAAACTACAATAATATTTCCAGAGTTATCATTTTTTACTTCCTACCATGTCCCTACTATGTTCCTACCATGTTGTTATCTGCTTTTGTTTTGTTTGATTTTCAAGTTCATTTTTCCTACCATGTTCCTACTAAATAGTGCTCATGTCATGTTTAACTACTGGATAGTGCTTCTTTCATCAGTTATATATTAGGAAACTACAGTAATATTTCTAGAGTTGTTATTTTTTACTTCCTACCATGTTGTTATCTGCTTCTGCTTTGTTTAATTTTCATGTTCATGTTCCTACCAGATAGTGTTGATGTCATGTTTAACTACTAGATAGTACTCTTTTCATCAGTTATCTACCATGTCCCTACCATGCTCCTACCATGTTGTTATCTAATTCTGTTTTGGTTGATTTTCAAGTTCATTTTCCTACCATGTTACTACCAGATAGTGCTACTATCATGTTTAACTATTGGATAGTGTTCCTTTCATTAATTATCTATCAAGAAACAACAATAATATCTCCAGAGTTGTCATTTTTTACTTCTTACCATGTCCCTACCATGTTCCTACCATGTTTTTATCTGCTTCTGTTTTGTTTGATTTTCAAGTTCATTTTTCTATCATGTTACTACCAGATAGTGCTCCTATCATGTTTAACTACTGGATAGTGCTCATTTCATCAGTTATCTATCAGGAAACTATAGTAATATTTTTAGAGTTGTCATTTTTTACTTCCTACCATGTCCCTACCATGTTTCTACCATTTTATTATCTAATTCTGTTTTGTTTTATTTTCAAGTTCATTTTCCTACCATGTTACTACCAAATAATGCTTCTATCATGTTTAACTACTGCATAGTATTCCTTTCATCAGTTATCTATCAGGAAACTACAATAATATTTTCAAAGTTATCATTTTTTACTTCCTGCCATGTTCCTACCATGTTTTTTATCTGCTTCTGTTTTATTTAATTTTCAAGTTCATTTTTCTACCTTGTTCCTACCATGTTACTACTAGATAGTGCTCCTGTCATGTTTAACTACTGGATAGTGCCCCTTTCATCAATTATCTATCAGGAAACTACATTAATATTTCTAGAGTTGTCATTTTTACTTTCTACCGTGTCCTTACCATATTCCTACCATGTTTTTATATGATTCTATTTTGTTTGATTTTCAAGTTCATTTTCCTACCATGTTAGTACCAGGTTCTTACTAGATAGTGCTCTTATTATGTTTAACTATTGGATAGTGTTCCTTTCATCAGTTTTCTATCAGAAAACTACAGTAATATTTCCAGAGTTGTCATTTTTCAGTTCCTACCATGTTGTTATTTGCTTCTATTTTTTTTCAAGTTCATCTTCTTATTATATTCCTACCAGATAGTGCTCTTGTCATGTTTAACTACTGGATAGTGCTGCTTTCATCAGTTATCTACTAGAAAACTACAATAATATTTCTAGAGTTATCATTTTTTACTTTTGTTTGTCACTTTTCCACTGATAAGTTTAATATCTTTACGGTTCCAAAAAGATGTTCGTGAGACTTGGCTATACTCGTTTAGTAAGACTTATCCTCAATAATAATGCGAAAAACTTGTTCACGAAAAATGTAGGTGTTGTCAATACCCCTTATCACATAGAAAAATGATGATAACTGCAAGTATACAGTTGCGATGTAGTTTTAAAAGATATCGAACCCACAGGGAAGGACTAGGTCTAAAGATTAACAAGGAAAGACAAAG